>JAAVTS010002432.1:13439-29879 GCA_022845575.1 Baylisascaris ailuri
ATATAAATATAAATATAAATATAAATATATATATACGTAATTGCACAAGTGGCCCAAAGGGTGTTAGGTCTAACAAATGAATCTACTATTGTAGCACATTCTTTCCTTATGTGTCATTCAATTATAGCACATCACAAAAATGTGGTGCATATAGCTATTAGTCTTGGGGTACCTTCCATCGCTTCACACAAAAGTTACTGTTTCATTTTCATATATATTTTATGGTTTAGTATCAATGGGCACGGATATGTTTTACCAATAAGATGATCACTTTCATAGATATTTGTCAACGAAACGTATACTTACCAATAAACCACATCGCATTTGAATACATAATTGAAGGACTCTCATCTCTTCCATACCTAAAAAAAATTATGATTTCACTTCTCATTTACATCAACAATTCTCAACTTTGAATCATTTTTAGTGGGAAAAATTTTAAAGGACTGAAAGAGAATTATTAGCAGATATCAGTAAAAAGGAACATTGATGATATTCATGAGAATTCATATTGCATATTGAATAACAATTCTTACCTCTCGCATTGTACAAACGTCCATGCAGTTGCCGCCCAAAAGATAAGTGTAAATGCGGTAAGAAATCTAATAGGTTCCTGATCGAGGACGGTCTTCATTACGAACGAGAAGTTCACTTGAATACGATTCAAGGCAGCGAGAGTCCGTGTTGAAGCATCCTATAAAATAAGTGATTTTAACTACTTCAACTTTTAATTCAAATCTTGCAACGTGGAGTTGTGCTACTGGAAAACTGACTTATTGGCGATTATCAACACTTCAAAACAATCCTTCACTCTAATAGCATAAACATTTATACGAGCATTTATAGGGATATAGTAAGTATGGTTCATTCATGTGTAATAAACACATTCGTTTATAATCGATAGATGTCTTTGTTGAAAAACAAATGAACATAGCGTATGCTAATTATTATTTGTTTTCTCTATACCTGTTTATAGTGCATATGCCTATAAATCACAGCGTCTTTAGCTAAAAGGTAAAATGCGTGAACAATATGGTTGTATTTCTATGAAAAGGTGCATTCTCTCATAAAGCCTATAAAATAGGACGTCTAATGTGATGTTAACAGTGCACATGTGAAAGTCAAAGGTACGTTTGTTAATTGCTAGCACACACCTGGAATTGTTTACTGTGCAAGACCATGAATCTACCGATGAGGTAGACCCGTCCAAGCATGAGCAACGAGAGAACGACATCCAAAGGCACCTCCTTCGATGTGATATGACGATGAATCCTCGATGATTCCATAAACGTCCAGTACAAATGACCGGTCCCTGTAATCAATATTTTTCTCTATTCAGATGTGCCGTTTTCGACAAACACTGAGAGGCAGGAAGAGTATGTAAAAAATATCATTTTGCAATATCACTGCTGCGTTTAATTAAGAAAAAAGCTTACTGAACCGGATGTTGCCAAATATGCATAAACCTATATCCGCGCGAATATCTATGATATCGGGAGCATCAATAAGGGAATAAATTCAAATATATATCAGCATCACTCATTTTATATTCAGAAAAATAACTACATAAAGACATTATAGTGCAAGGATCAATACTAATTATGAAGTGAAAAATCACGACTTCAGTACATAGACAAACGCAGCGAAGACTCAATAACTGGGTTTTTTTTGCCTTCAATAAATCCATCTCTAACTAGGAAAATTGAATTCGCTACATGAGTTTCCCTAAAAATCGACTCCAGTTCGATCATTACACGTAAAATTGATAAGCAGTTCATAAGAAAGGAACCTGGTAGTGGACAAATAGAGCAAAGAACAATTTCAGAAATGAATTGTGAAATTCGATCGAACGACATCACCACCCTCCAATCGTCAGCCCCACAATCCACCAATTCCAACTGAAATAATACATTTCTTATCGATGTTTTTTCGAAAAAAAATCAAATGTGTCCCGATAGGAGGAAAGCTGGAATCATAGTAATGGTCAGCGATAAGTTAGCATTTCCACAGTTTAAATATTGCAGCGCATTCAGCCTCCGATGATTCATATTAATGTAAATAAAGCACTCTTTAACGACAAGTTTTTTAGCTAATGCTGTTCCTATTGTCATCAAAAAATACTCAAAATCAAGCTTATAGGGAAAGAAGAAAGAAAGATTTTTTCCGATTTTAAATTTATGACTATTCGGATATTTAAAGATTCGATATGAATGCACAATGAAATCTTTAAAAAAATATTAGATTTGTTCATTGCTCAAAAACTGGTGTTCATCCAAACCGAAAAACATGTATTTCACTATAAGGAAGTGAAAAACATTCGGCATTTTATTATCAGGTTTTCTTTGCAAAACGCATTCAGTGAGAGTAGCGATGAAATGCTGCAGTATGCTAAAGACAATATCCTAATTAAAAGCACATCATTGTGTCACAATTTACAACCATTTCTTTTATAAACAATATAAGAAATTAATCTATGCTGATCAGAAATAACTTTAGTAACATGAAAAGTTTCGATATCTACAGTATTTATTGAGTAAAATGAATGAACCTATAAGGATCTCTGAAAAAGCATCGTTATCCGGTATAATAACAACTAAAAATTGAAGCTAAGAAAGCTGGTACGATATGCACTTTTGCAATCTTGCTCAGCAAATCAACTTGTAGCGTGAGCTACCATAAAAATAATAAATATTCAAATTCTAATCGGATTGATCGCTGACAGGGATTTCCCCGCCCCTTCCCAAAAAAAGAGCACTCACTCAACTCAACTGTGGACACCCGATTAATCGAGTGCCCACAGAAACGATGGCAAATTTTCATGCATTTTCAAACGTGCCCAATTCGTTCAGTTATATGGACGAAGCTGAAACAGGAATCATAAGTAAGATGTGAAGCATTTCAAATTTCCTAGCTCAGGCATAAACTACAACCAATTTGAAGGTGTTGGCCAATAAACATTCACAAATAATACACAAACCTCAAATGCATAATATATCAACGCTCCACAATCAGCTTTGCAGTTGAAAATTTGCAAAATATCGCTCAATTATGCGCCTCGAAAATATAAATTTATTAAAGCATACAATGTAAATACTCTACGAAAGCGTATCAAATATTGCATTTTCTTTAGCCTTGTCAAATGGAAATTTCATTTCTTAGTTCATACCTTTACTTCATTGACATGATAATGAACTATTTGTAGAACCAAGAGAACTGTCGAAAATGTAACCAACGCACGAAGCATCAAAGAAACTGGATGACTCTGAAATTCATTGAATGTTGTTTTCAGTTGCATACAACTAAACGATCCTCTCTTTGGATCGTGGATTTAAATTGTGAAAACCGATAACAAATAAGTTGTGTGTTTTTCAGAAAAATTTCTAAAGATGAAATTAATGAAAATTAAAATATCAATAATTATCGTAAAACAGTTTTTTCGAACACTGTATTCTTCAAAAGTTTTCTCTCACTGCAATTATCTTTATTTATGTAATAAATTAGGAAATAATATAGCAACGTTTCAAATTGCACATTCATAAAAACTCGATTTCTTTTCATATTTCTTTGTGGATGCGCCATTTGAGAAACTTTTAACAAAAACGCTGAATTTTTTTTTTCTTGTTTTCTGCAACATATCACATAAAATTATTTCAGATATGCATAGCTGAAACGAAATTTTCGAAAATACAACGATATTTTTTCAGTGGGATATTATTCAAATTTCAATGAACTTCAAAATAACTATAAAAACATGGAAGAACAGATGACATGGAGTGCGCTTTGATTGGCCGCTTAGATGAGCAATCACTTCAATTAATTGCACATAACGAATACAATTAAGTGCGTATGATGTCACCAAATTTCAGCTGGTCCAATAGGCTATGGAAACTTTTCGCAGAGAAAAAAAACATTACTTTTCTACAACCCCAAAGGTGTGGAATAATTCGACCGGCGCAGAATGCATTCAATTTCATATCGGTAAATATTATCGAAACTTATGGGTCAATATGGAGTATTGTTTAGAACGTCAACGCATCGTATGATCCATGTCCACCAAAATTTGTACAGGTATTCGCATATACGCATAGGCATCATGTTTTTATAATGCCTTTTCGTGCAGCAAATATAACAAAACACATAGATATGATATTGAATTAAGTCGTTAATGAATTAATCGATAAAAATTTATGGCGAAAACAATCGATGATTGTATTGGTCAACGATGAAAAATTTTTAAATATGGAAAAAAAGCATAACAATTTACATCAGAACAGCACGATCAGACTTTCATTTCGCCTATATGTCATTCAATTCTCGTTGGAACATTAATATCCAAAAATTTTGAAAAAAAAAAGCTGAAACATTAATATTTAAAAATTTGGAAAAAAATTGGCACATTAATATAAAAAAATTTCGGAGGAAAAAAAACTCATCAAGCGACACTGCCTCTCCGGTTGATGGATTTATAGTTCATGCATCATTCGGAAAATTCATGAAAAAACAAGTTCAATTATTAAATTTGATTGTATGATGAAGCAGGTGAATTGGGTGCAAATAGTTGTAATCTTTTAAAAGATTTCAATAAATACAATGAGGTTTACCTTTGATATTCCAAAAAGCAATTGGCCAGTAATTTCACTATCGATAACCATCACCATAATACCCAACATTGCCAATGCTAAACAGCGATCGTTTATTTGAACACGATCTTTGAGCCGTTCAGAGCGAATTCGATAGATCAGTTTTGCAGCCGATCCATCGATTGGTACTCCATAGCTGAAATCATTCACAACCAACTTATGAGGTGATTGAGATGAAGAATAAGGTTGAGCAAATAAAAGATTAATGAACTGCTGAAATCTATTTGAAAATGGGCTGTTTTACCTTCTGTTAAGAATTCTACTGTAGAAAAATAACAGAGTAGAAAAGTTTGCCATAAGATGTGACTCGTGGTATAGATTGTACATCGCAAATAGCTCTAACATTCGGAAACGATTGCTACGATGAAATTCTCCACGAACAGTTTCCTCATCCTTCTTTAGGAGACTATGGTATCTTTTCTTTGGTATAACGAGAAAGCGCGCTGAACACACGACAGTATCGTAGTGCACCTTACGAATGAAATTGAAAATGGTAATAAAAAAGTAATAAAAATTTCATCGATGTACATAATACAACGCTGTTATAGGCCGATGCTATGCATACATAAGCATTAAATATATCAAACATATAGTGGAATTTGGTGCAAAAAGTCTATTGAAATTAAAGATAAGCATTGACTTCAGAAGAATTTACTAGTTTATTGTTAAATTAAATTGTTCAATAAATAAAGAATTTTGCTTGTTTGCAAATGCAGTGAAAAAATAAACTGCATTCACTTACTAACTTGATGTACTTCAGAGGCAAAAATTAGATTTGAAGAAAAAAACTCACTCATCAAATCCTTGAATATCGAAATATGGATTTTTTTGACAGCATAACATCTCAATAATTGCAAAAATAATTTGACTGCAAAAGATGCAATCGAATTCACACGTCTTACAAACGATAAAATATCCAATGAAGGTTTACTTTAACGATGCGCACTTCAACGAATAGAGAATTTATGTTCAATGAGGCAATACGAATAGATAAATAGATATAGAAGCTAAATATTACGAATTCTTTTGTGTGTTATTAGCAAGTCATTAATATTTTTGCATTTGTTATGCATTTCAAATTACCTCAGAAAATATGCAACAATGAAGAAAAAATTATTGACGAAATCAACAATAGTGCATTATTTGAAAATGCATTGAACGAAATATTAATGACTTGAAGCAATTACTTTTTGCATCGATAACAATTGATACATCGGATGGTTGATAGCACGCAAAAGAACGACATTTAAATAAAGGGATATGATCTGAATAAAGTTATTAAACATCAAGCTTATGTTAGAGCATGTGTCGCTATATTCCGTTATAAATATGCATAAATATATGAGTAAATAAATAACCAAGCAAGCAAAATATATGGAAAAAATTTGCGATTTATTAGCGCAGTAAAGAATTTTTCAATAGTGAGCATATGAAAAGCAAACAAAATTATCGGTTTTTCACCATACACTAGTAAAGTTTTATGTTTGTGATAAGGTTCTTTTACTTTGTAGTATTAAACGCTAAAGTATTCACAAGCAACACATAAAAATTATTTTTACTACAGATAATTTAATTCCTGTTTCGAATTCATTTGAAGGCGTTTTCTGAAAAAAATAAGTGCAACAGTTGAATTTCTTTTTCGAATTTAATTGAAGGCTATTTCTTAAGATATGAGCGTAGATTGAATCCGCCTGCTTAATCTTCATTGTGCGCCCTCTACACGATCATTTTTGGGCAGAACAAAACTATGAACCAAAAAAATAATCTTTGAAAAAATTGTAGATTTCGTTCATACCTTGATGTTTCTAATGAATTTTACATCTGCCGAGTGAAAGATCATAAGGAACAAAAAATTTCGGAATAGAAAATTAGATAAAACGAGAACTGATAAAGCGAGAACTAAATTTCTCAAGGGTTGCAAAATTCATCTTACAATCCAATTTTAAAAATCGAACTATTATAATATACACCAATAAAATGTGGATTAAAAAAATCCGAAATGCACTCGCCATTGTTCATCAAGAACAATGAAAATAATAGCAAGTGAAAAGTGGATTAACTAAGAATCACACCATTCAATTTCGCTAAAAAAAAAAGTGAGAGAAGATGCCTTGAGAGGATTACTTGTGGTCAAATTAATCTCCGAACATAAAAAATTCCATGCGAAAAAATTTTCGCTATGATACTATAAATTTTGTTGTCCAGTTTATGAGTACCCGTCAAATTTCTCCAAAATATTGCCTCTGACGATGATTGCCATTCATCAAAGTGTGAGGCCAACTTTATTAATCTTATGATTTGGATAGAACTGTATTATTGAGAATAGAAATGAGTAGATTGAAAATCAATGAACAGCGAAAAAAAAATCGATATTGTATTACGGAGTTCCTTAAAAAATATCGAATTTCTTAATAAGATTTAGCAAGTAATTCGTGCGTTATTGGAAAAAAAGTTCGGTGCACTTTGAAGGAAAAAAATCGCTGGTTAACGATCATTGAAATATACTTAAAGCGAAAACTACACTTTTCAAGAATATTACAGTGAATAATGAAATTTTAAAGTTCCAATGGCGCTCATTCAATTGAACATAAAACAATTCATTAAAAAAAGTAATTTTTCACTAGCAATTAGGTTGTGAAGTGAATTCATCTCTTTGATAGCGTTATAAGTACATATCTCTGCACTATTACTTCAATCCATAATAACGCTTACAAAGTTGAGATAGAATTCATAACGACGTGAAAGTCCGAAATAAAATCCAACAAGCTCACTATCTGTTAGGTGCATCGGTATCCAACACAAGTGCACAAGTTGTCTAGCAATGAACGATATACGTCTATCCAATTTCACTCATCACGCCAACCAGCTTCATGAGGCACTTATAAATAATAAAATATGTCCCAAATGTGATGAAACTTTAAAGGATCCGACCAAGTTTTTTTTTTTTTTGAGATCTCTTCAGTGCAAAATAAAATAGCGATCCAATGAGAAACGCATGAAAGCTTTTCGGCATTTTTCAAAAACTCCATCTTCAACTGCCTTAAGATAAAGCTGTCAGCCAAATAGGCAGGCATAAGCGCAGACACGGCGTCGCGGTAATGCACCCAAAAACAAAAATATGCAAAGGCGCATGAAATGCATACGACTATGGAAAGTTAATGGTACATTTCATCAGTAAGAGATGGATTACGCAAAACTATGGATAAATAGTAAACTTACATATCACAATGACACTATATGTAAGTTTTTTTTCTTTAAACTCAAAACATCCACTAATTGATATGGAATATGAAGAGTTATACCGGAATTGAGGATGAGAAATTGGCCAAGAATAAAAATTGTATCTAGTAAAATATATTTGCAATAAGTTGAGGTGTTTGTCGGATGAAGATTTTAGATGGATAGACGCATGCAAGCAACGATATAAGAACATTGGCTCAACGCCGTTTTAATGCATTCTCACAAAACTTGCTCAAGCAAAAAACGTTCATAAAATTACCAAAAAAAAAAAATTTAATCGTATCATAAATCAATTAAATGCTTTCAGATGTTAATTTGCTTCGGAATCGCGTAATATACGCCATTTTAAATCTGTGTTCTTAAAGGGCATTATGGTAACTTTGTGGCCGCATGTTGGCGTTTGCCTCAGACCCTCAATTTAATAGTATTATTAAGGTCAAGTA
Source organism: Baylisascaris ailuri (assembly GCA_022845575.1). Classification (NCBI taxonomy): domain Eukaryota; kingdom Metazoa; phylum Nematoda; class Chromadorea; order Rhabditida; family Ascarididae; genus Baylisascaris; species Baylisascaris ailuri. The sequence continues at coordinate 21,763 of JAAVTS010002432.1, forward strand.
AGGACATTTCATTATTTTAGCTCTAGGGAAGTTAATAAATAAAAGCAATGCCAGAGTGATGTTGAATTGATCTCTGCATACAAAACGTTATACTGAAAGAAATGCAATTTTTCCACTCATAAAACAATTAGAGAAAATGAAATTCAGTAACGGATCACAATCGATTAGCGATCATTGCACCTATTGTTTATGACAAGTAAATTTCCGCACAATATTTAATCCATCGATGGTTAAATACGCTTTAAAACCTGCATATAGTTTCCAAAGGTTGGAACGGGATAATCTGTTTAAAATATGCATGACCTATCTGTTCTAGAGAAAGATCGATGTTAACTGATTTGAATATTTCATCGCAATTTATGGCACTAATTGATGCGATATGAAGAATTTTAAATGTGCTCATCGCATCAGCTCCTTCGAGCAGTTTTAGCTGTTTGATGCATCTCTGAGAGATTCCTCTACTCTTCTTAATATCTTGTATCATAGTACGGAAAAGGTCTATATCCCCTCGCTATGAAGGGAAATATATGTTTAGTCAAAGAGAGCTTTTGAATTTTCTCATGGCAATAAAGGGATTTTAATGTGCGGATAAGAGATGTCTGCAAGACTGAAAGATAATTGTTAAATCAAGACAAGCTTATATCTAATATAGAGCAAGTGATCCCTTTGATAAGCTTCAGTGTTTACCAACTAAAATGATCAACTGTGGAATGGGGTTGATCTAAAAATGGGCTTTCATCGAATCAGGATTTCATTTTAGCGTTTAATGAACTTTTCAGCGATCACTATTAGACAGCAGGGATTTATTTCGTTGTAACGTATCTCTTAAGACTAGATGGCATTTACTAGATAGATTTGACACGCCATAGAATTTGTAATTCGACGGGTTATTTATGCCTCATAACGCTCAAAATTAAAATAAAATAGGCTAATTTTTTATAGTTTGCAGAAATAGCGGAAATTCCACTACTTTCATTGACGATTAAAAATTCTTCCTTTTTTGTAAAGTTTTCCGTGAAAGTTCATAAAAACCGGCTATGATTTTCTCAGTGATTTTTGACTGCGATTGTTATATAATAGGCATCGTTTCTTAGAGAAAACGATGAGAAACCTCCAAAAATAGAAGATACAAACAGTATGAAGAGGAAGTGGCATATGAATTGAGATGAAATGAAAGAAAAGATATGAAATTTTGAACAATACAGCTTTCAACCTTTTACACACTGTAAATATACGGGGTGATTGTGAGGAAAGCCATATTGCTTAAAGCAATTTCTCCAGGACGTTATGCAAATACGTCATTCTGATGAACTCTTATCAACAGTTCCATTCTTTTCTTAAATTAATTGAGATAACTTCAAAATTCGCATAGATTCTATCAGCCAGTTATTTTCAGAAAAAAAAGGAGAGGCCGAATTTTTTTTTTTTTTAATGCTCATTTTATGTTTATTATTAATTGTTTTAATTAGTGCTAATTCAGTATTATGCAATAAAAAAATAAGGCATTTTAAATATCAACATCCTGCAAGGACTACGAAATATGTTTCGATGCAATTATCGAAAAACACCAACCGACTATTATTTCTTTTGAGTCGATCGAATGATAAATGATTAGTTCCATTTCCAAACGTATGAAAGCCTCTATCGATTGAAGATTTTTGTGAATCGAACACCGATGAAGTGGTTGAGGATTTATTTCGAGTGATTTTCAATTGTGAACCAGTATCTTCTACAGTTATCATCGGTCCTTGATGTTTCAAAGTGCCTGAAATAAATGAAGGTAGGCAACGTTATACAACATAGACTTCATTTCGAATTTTAGCAGAAAAATGCATTATTATTATAATTTACATGAATAGCTCTTCTTTATCTACCTACTACATGGAATTGAATAAGGATTTTCGACTGGATCACCCATTTTAGAGATAATGAATAAAAGAAGGGGGACTTGACTACATAGGCAGCAGTGAATCAAATTTGGAAAAAGAAGAGGAGTCAATTTAAAGAAGACCTATGTGAAGATTCAGTAGCAGATACTGCCGAAATGTCCATCGTAATAAATAGAAATATGAGCTTATTACTCAGATGAAGACAAATCTATTCGAATCATGCGTAAATAAGTTCCCCTCAGTAAAACCCTCTCAACCTATCCCTCCCCTCTCTCTCCCCATCAAATTGAAATAGTTGACTAGTTTATTGCGTTATTTTCATGCAAGGAAATGTAGGACGTGAAAATTTCCTCAATAAACACCAGGAAAATCCAGCATCTTGATAACTGTATACTCTAATCACATATATTCAAAAAGTTTTCAAGAAAGATGATTGGAGAACAAAAATTTTTGACGTCCTAACGATTGCATAATATTATTCTCAACATAGCAACCACCCAGATTCAGTAACTATTTGTACAGCGCAAAATCAATAATGTTCAAATTAAGTACCTCCAAAAACCTGTCAGGCGATATGTTTTGAGAAATTCGAGGTGAAATTATTAGTGATATGAAGTGAGGAAATTTCAACTCACTGCCACAAAACATGACTCAAATTTAATTGAATACCACAAAATAAAACTGAAAATATCGATGTGGATTCGTATTTTGCTTTGAAAATTTATTCCAATATCTCTGAGGAAGTTGTTGATGAAATTCAAAATCGAAGATGCGAAGATACCATTGGAGTCGATTGACTCGTGACTGATATCTATTCGAGTGTATGCTGGTGGCATTGTTCCAAGTTTCTTCCTCGCCGAAAGTAAATTACGAAACTGTTGCCGACTTCCATTTAGGCGGAGAAAGTCGGTACTCACCTGTAAAAAATCATTCTTTTTTTCCTGACATAAATTAACTGGTAAAGTTTCTTTTTTGTTTATATCGTTTTTTATTGGCAGATTGTAAGGTTTCGTTAGCTATGTGGCTTATTGCGGCGATATAATTGCTAATTGAGGAAAAACTTTATCATATAGATGCTGCTACACACGAAGCATTTGCATCACTCATTAAGAAAACCTTAATTGCAATATTTCTGAGGAAAGCGTAAGTGTATATAACTTAAGATTTCATGTATCTTCAGAGTGACTTCAAGGTACCGTAATTAAGATACCATTATTTTGAGGTACCTCAATACGTCAATAAATGTTTAAGTGAACTTCTGATGAAACGAAATCGCTCGTATAGTATGCAAATATTTGTCCACCCATGAAGGAAAGCGGTAAAATTACAGTAATATTCAGCGACCTCATGAATTGAAGAACGCCTTCGTCGTGTGTCAACTTGAAGCATATCTGGCATCGCTTGCCCGTATCAGCTTCTCATGTATGTAATTACATTTCATAAACCTCTAATATGGACATACAGTAACGGTACCGCCACTGCAAAGTGCAAAAAATAAAAAATAAAAAATTTCATCGATAACATTCCACTGCGAATATCACGGATTACTAAATAAAACTGCCGACATTTGATTTAAGGAGTTCCATAAAGTTTTCTCAACGAGTACAATACGAAATTCCCCTCCCCATCCCCTCTCATCTCCCCTTTCTTGCAAGTTTTATAGAAAGCAAGTGACAAATGCGAAAAGTTGGATATTTGCGATAAACGCAATCTGCGACTCCGCGATATAAAAAAAAAACAATTTCGACAGCTTAAAAGTTCCGAATTCTCAAAGACGAGATAGTAAAATGAGGAAAAAAATACAGTAAAATGTAGCATAAATCAAGAAGAAACAAATTAAGAAACATATACGCAAACCGATAAACGATAATCACCAAACAACTTATCGAACGGCGACAAAACTTTGAAATATTTTAATGGCGGCGATATCTTAGAAAAATTCTCATTTTTGAAAAAAAAACGAAAATAACGAAATGAATTTATTTAACGATGGCATTAATGTGACACTTTCAACGAATTTCCAGCCGCAACATAATGAATGAACAACATGAGACAATCTCTTTATGATTCAACTGGTAGAAATGATCCCACAAGAGAAAACTAATTTCACCCAATATTCACCTAAAATTAATATTCATATTCACCGCAAAATTATGCCAATTAAAATTATAATAAAAGTATATCGAAGAGGAAATAATCGCAAGGATAATTAAAGTTCATTATGCAGTTGCAGACATTCCACAAATCCATAAGACCATCAATGAAAACCGGGAAAGAATTCATTCGCAGCAATGAGTAGAGTTGAATGAATTAAAAGCAAAGTTTAAGCGATATCCAAGTAAAGCTGTTATTCGAGTGACAGCTCTAGCAATAGGGATATAGTTACTGAATCTATCAACTTTTCAGTACTCAAGATCTCGAAGAAAGCATCAAATTCAACGAAGAGTTGATTGCTCTACAATTTTACATATGAAGCGATGCGATTAGATTGGCAATGCATTAGCCACGATCTTTCATACTGCGAACAAATTTTGAACAAAAACTACGTGATAAAATCATTAAACTAATCATTTTCGGGTAGATTTTACTAACATATCGTGAACTTTCATCTCTGAAGAGCAAACTTATCTTCAGTTATACCGATATAGATATCATCACACTGTTCAAAAATAACTTAATGCTTATCAATGAAATCGCTCACTGTTTGTCAACTCATTCAGATCTTTTGTTGTCTTAATTAGAAAGATCATTAGCGCAAATGATTTCGCTAAATTTCGAAATACTCATAACTCAATAATAACTATTCTACTGTAAATAAAACTCAAGGAGATAATGGTATGGCAAATGTTATATGAAGTTATATCACCGCGCATCTCTTATTATTCATAAATTTGAATTTAAGCATGAAAACATAAATTTGCGTAAATTTATAAACACGCAGGACGAGATGTTTCCATGTTACGCTTTCTTCAGAAAGCTTTGCAGAACATCTAACGGAAAGGATTTAGCTGAAACGCAGAACATTTGAAATTGTAGATTAAAACTAATGGTTATAGGAGAACGCTACATCGGCATATGTTTGAAAAACAGTGGCGCTATTGTTATTTGTACCATCAGCTTTAAAATATGACCACTCTTGAACAAAGCTATTGAAATCCATACACTTTGCCTATAAGGTTCCCTATCTCATAATTGGAATGAGTTTTGGAGAAGGGCGAAAATAATGACGGACAACAGAGAGGAGTGAGAATGCTTTTTGATGACGAGGAGAAGGAGTTATGGTAGGAGGAGTGGGAATGGAGAGGAAAGCGACATACCTACTCAGAATAAGTGTTCATAGTTCATATGAAAGGTGATCAGTCTAAAGAAATTGTTGTAAGAATAACCATAGTGGAAATGTTTGCAGTCGCTCTATAAAAGCAACAGAGCTATAGAAACATAAACATGAAGAGTCATTATGGCTTTAGATGATGCTTGATGAACAAGCGTCATCAATCATAAAAACATGCAATTTAAGAGGAGTCATCTAAAAAGATAAAAAGTATATTCGAGGCGATAATAACGAATACCTCTTTATAAGTGCAAATGTTGTTATAAAAAATATTATATGAACCAAGCCTTAATTCAATCTCATTGATTATGTCATTGAAACTCTTAGAAAGGCACAAAAACACGTGGCATAAATGTAAACACATCAACACATCAACAATAATGTGCCGTTGTAAAGGGAATTTTTATAACCGCATAGAAGCAGCTAACTAATCGATGCAACTGGCACTTGTGAGCAATTTTTAGAAGCTACTAAATTTCATCAACGCATTACCTTCTACTCTACTTTTTCACTTTCCATTGTGGGTTTGCATAGAACGTTTTTCTTTGATAGCAATTCCCGATTATACTCTCTCTAATGAAAGGTTTTATACAATTCATCTAAATTCGCCATCCAGAGAAAACAACCAAGCGAGAAATCAAAGTCATACTTACCAGAAACGATAGCAACCAAAACAAAAAGATAAGAAGAGATAGAGAAGAACTGATGAGAGTGAACATGAAATAATTGAAACTACTAATAAAAGACGGGAATTCGTCTAGAAAAGTCAGGTTACTCATTAACGACAGTATGAAATCAATACAAATATCGTTGTAAGAATGCTTGGAGATAACAAGATGCGATTGGCCATAATCGTAAATCTCGAATAACCTCAAAAAATCGGGTAAGAGGCAATTAAGTTGTGTAGGCAAGAGACGACCCTTATGTGAACGCCAGAATCAATGCCAGAGTAAATGAGACAATATTCGCTTTTCCGTACCGATCCACAGCGACAGCTGACTGCCTATATATCTTGGAGACATGAGAAAGCCCATGGTTATGCGTCTTCTAGAAAACCGACCAGATATGGGAGTGCTTGAGTTCAACAATTCCATAAAAAAGCTACTCCTTATCAAAGATAGCATCTGTATACGTCTGATTAAAAAACTGATAACCCGGGAAGAGAATGATGAATCGCCACGGGAGCGGATCCAGGCGTTCTTCTAGAGCATGTACTAACCAGCCGAATTACATAGCAAGAAATGTTGTAGTTGAAGCAGGAACTGAGCTCCCAACACAGGAGATGGGAGGATTGGGGGCGGGGGGGGGGGGGGGGGTGGGGNGGGAAGAAACACCCTCAATACCGACGAACCTTGCGAAGTTACCCTTGGAAAAACCGCAGATTCAAAGGATGTCACCCCATTGGTGAAACCACGAGGGAGCGCTCAGCGCCAACAGAAGCACCAAAACAAAATTCTAGGATTGATCGATCACTGGCTAAAATTCAACCGCTAACGAAAAGCACATCAGCGGCATAAAAAAGCATGGTATGATGTGGAGAAAAAAGCGAACTTTAGTGGCGCTTAGTGCCACTAAAAGTCAACCGCTCTAAATTGCTAGCGGTGCACATAGTGCTGTTTATATATACTATGGTATATGTATACACACTCGTATACTTTCAGATAAGCTTCCTTTTCAACAAATGCTCCTTGGTGAATACCTTTTTCTACAGATCTTATGAAATTTATAATCCCTCTCCTTGCTCTTTTTCGAAATAACGAGGTAGTAGAAAAGCAACGTAGTTTCGACGGAAGATACTCAAATGTAGCCCTCATATTAAATGACCATCAATATTTTGAGGTTGCAGAACTGTGGTTGCTGCATTGCTCGATTATTCAAAGGTTTTTTTACAGCTAACTGTGTTCCACTCTTATTCTTCCCACATTGGACCGGATATTGTCCCTTCGGAATGCACAATATTTTTATACCATCTATTGCTCCCTTTTGTAACCCTCCAGCATTCGCCTACATTTGTTGATTTCTCCAAACCTAGCAAGACATAAGATGTGGAGGTGTGGACTGATCTGTTGTACTTCCAGAGAGGATACCGCAGCACTGTGAAAAGGCGAATTGCGAAAGCAACAAAGGATATGGGCCACTAACATCATAGGCTACAACATCTGCACAGCATGTAATGGGGAACATTCACAATTTCACAGTAACAAGACGAAAAGAGCTTTGCTTAGAGATCTACTTTGATGAGCGCATTCAAAAACCCCCTCATTTCTTGCTAACCTCTCGATTTCCACTACGACGAGATGTGCATTTCTTTCGTTGTAGCCAATAGGATTACGGGTCCTGCCTTTTCTGAGGTGATTACCTTCCCGCATCTTCATCTTTCTTCATCATCGGAGAAAGCTGCACTATCCTATTGTACGATTTCCCTAGACCGATAACTATCCCATCACCTCATATTTCGAAATATCAGACAAGTGAGCAAACAACCCTTCGCTGAAGCAATTCAACATTTGGAAAGCTATCGTGCGAATGAACGACAGTGATCATATGGATCAGAATGATATAGCCATATTATGTATTGGGCAATTATTTACTTCTACATAGAAAAACGTTCAAGTGTAATTAAATAGAAAGATTGTTGTTAAACGCTTCATTAAAACTTCATCATGTTTGTTGCAACACTACTTAGAGAATGAACAAAATAATCTCCATAATGCAGTGCAAAAGTACTGTTAGAACGAAGGCTTTATAAGGGTGGGACGGTTGGTCGATTAAAAAAGAGCAAAATAATGGTAACTGCTTAAAAGATATGCATAGAAATGGTCTGATCGGCGATTCGTTCCACTGTTTAGGCTATATTCATGTAATAGATATGACGAATATTGGATTCTGTGCTGCGA
>JAAVTS010002433.1:0-28019 GCA_022845575.1 Baylisascaris ailuri
ATTGGCCAAAACTGCTGAATGCTTCAAGGTTGTTGAACCTTAGTTTCAACTTTTCAGATTTATTCTTTCATTGTGCGGCTGAAAGGAAGTATTATTTTTATGCAGAGATAATTTGAATGTGCATGTTGAATGTATGAGAGTGATTTTTTTTTTCAGCTTTGATGCACGTTATATGAAGTGGAAAAATTGCACCGATATGTGTGTTACTGTAAGGATGAACGATCGACTTGGAGGTATGACCTTTGTGGGAATTTATTACCTGTTTTGGTGCAATTTTCACGTGTGGTTTTTTTTCTCTTTCCATTTCTTCCCTTTTCCCTTTAATTTGCGACCTTTCTGGAGCGTAACTTCGATCAGAACTTTTTTTACTCGCCTTCTTTCCTTTACTCCGCCTCCTACTACTTCCCATTCCTCCTGCGCCTTTTCTACGTCGTTTTCGTTATCGTGAATCGATGTTCTCCATCATTGACTGTTTTCGATAAAGGTCGATATTGCTGTTGCGAGATTTCTAACTCTGAGATCTATAAGTCTCAGCGGAAACCTTTTTCAATATTTTTGTTTGTGGCTAAACACAAGTTTAGGTTTTCCTCGTCGATCTACATGTCTCCGAAAGCAGTTGAGAAACGAAGATGCTGACAAGTCATTCGCCGCTTCCAAATGGACAGCGCGTGCCGCAAGACATGTGAACAATGCTACCCAACTTTTTTGAACTTTGCTTTCATTGCCCAAAAGAGTTTTTACGTTGAATGGTCCAAAATAGTCCACTCCCACATTTTCGAAGGCTCGGTCACAACTGCGCGACATGATGGTAGATCTGGCATTTTTGGAAGCTTGAACGGATGTGTGAGCCATCTACGACATTTCTTGATGATTTTTACCGTTTCTCTTCCTTTGGCTATCCATTACTTCGACCGCAGTTGGTTTAACGTGTGGGCTAGCCCCGAATGCATTAAGACTTCATGCTGATAAATAATAAGCATTTCGTTGATGTGGTGTTTGGGTAGAAAAATCGGAAACTTGGTGTCTCGAGGGAGACCTGAATAGGCAAGACGTCCTCCACATCTCCAGAGATTATCATCGCATCGAAAAAGCTCCCAACGCACAATCTCCGCTTTCATGACCATTTCTTCTTGAGCCTGTCTGATGAGTTTTTCCGCTTCTATTTGGTCTTCCACTCCTACTGCCTTTCTTTTCCGTTCCTTGAGGTTCCGTACGAATCTTGTTACGGCAGCCGTAATTCCTTTCACTCTCCTCCAACTGCTATACTTGTTTGCATCGCTACAGAGATTTATGGCACAATCGCTTTCTCCTTCAGCACCGACTTCAAGCGCTGTAACTGTTATCGTAGGTTGTTTGTTATGGTCTCTCCTCACTTTGCTCTTTTGAAAGATGTCTTCGCTGAACACACACTGTTGCGGATTCGAAAACTCCCATTTTGGCCAATTCTCTTCGGATTGTCTGAGCCATGATGGGCCATGCCACCACAAGGAACTCGTCAGGAGCAATGCCCTTTATCGCAATATCGCTCCGGTTTTGATCGGATGGGACGTAACTCCACCATTTCGCCGTACTACGCATTTCCTTTAAACGATTTTCGATGAACCTTGTATCGATCTCTTTATCTGAACGTATCCAGTGCAAGACACATTTGCTATCGCTCCAGTAATGGCTTGCTACTTCTTCCATTGAAAGTTGCTTCTTTACAAACTCTAGTAATCGTACTCCAATGAAGGCTGCTAACAGTTCGAGTCTTGGAACAGAAGCTCTCTTCACGGGGCAAAGACGTGGTTTGGCCATGACTAAGTTCTTTAATACAGCGCCATTTACGATTTCACGATTGTATACCGCTGCAGCGTAAGCCTGTGTTGAAGCATCAACAAAAACGTGGAGTTGTCTCTCCTTTGTACTATGGAAGAATATTTGACGAGGAATGTCGTTTACTATATTATTCCAACTTTTCCTATATTCTTTCCCATAGTAAATTCTCTTCTCCTTCCAACAAGTCGTCCCATTTGTATTTCTTCTTCCATAATTGCTGAAGGAATACTTTCACTGGAACAAACACTGGTGCCATTAATCCGAGAGGATCAAAGTGAGAGGCTACAAAGCTCAGTACTTGTCGCTTGGTTTGGGCGGCAGCATTTTTGTCTTTCACACCTAGTATTATTTTATCCTTCCTCAACAATCATGTTATTCCTAACATTTTGGTCTCTTCTATTTCTTCTCGATCTTCCGGAGGAATAGCATCATGCACTTTTTGTTATTTGACACGAACGATCTCAAGTTCATTCCGGCATCTGCGAAAATTGCTTTTCGTTCACGGCATAACTGCATTGCTGTCTCTGAGTCTTCTGCTTGCAACATGATATTGTCTACCTACACATTTTCTAAGATTTTTTGAGCTGTACTGGATCCAATTTCTGTCAAGTGTTTCGTCAAAGTTGCAGCAAGTAAGAACGGACTGGATTCCGAATGGTACTCTGCAAAATCGATATACTTCGATATTATTCTCATCGACTGGATCCTTCTCTTTTACCCACAAAAACTGGGTTGTGTCGCGATCCTTTACATTTAGCTCTAGTAGCAGAAACGCTTTCTCTACATCGGCAAGAATAACATGTTTAGAAGTTCGGAACCGCAAAAGGATGCCTGCTAAATCGTTTAGCATCACCGGGCCACTGAGCAATTGACTGTTCAGGGAGTTACCTCTCGTCTTTAACACTCTCATCAAAAACCACCCGCAATTTAGTTGTCGATTTTTGGGGGGTTAATACTGCTTGACGTGGTATATACGAGATAAGAAGTCCATCTGGGACTTTGGGCGCCTTTTCGATTATGTCTAGTCCTAGCTGTTGTCGGAAGGTATCATCGTATCTTGTGAACAATTCCTCATCTCACTTTAAGCGTTTCAACGTGGACCTTAGTCTGACAATGCATAGACCTAAGTTATATGGAACTGTAGGCGTGGCAGATTTCACGGCTAATTTACGACACATCGACCATCTTCCGACTTAGTTATTGTTGCTTTGAATTGTTCTAGTGCTGCAACATCCTCTTTAGAGTCTACTGAGTCGTCAATCCCAAGCGTTTCCAATCTCCAGAACTGGTCAATATCTGCTTCGCTAGCAACTGCTGTGGATGTCACCACTAACGCCGTATCTGCAGATGAAAGGGCTCGTGTGTTCAGTTTTGCAATGCCACTTCCTGCTAGCATATCTCCAACTTTCGATTTGATCAGGTGGAACCCGGATGGTAATTTCTGTGAACCTTCGATCAGATCAAAGAAGTAGTCCGCGCCAATTATTAGCTGCGGTTGCTCCGATTTTTCTGGAAGACACAGCCGATGCCTTTGTTTTGTGTTTGGGATGATAATTTCGTTGGCTTCAACATTTACTCTTTGAAGCTCTTTTGTCAAAAAGGGCATTGTACTTACTCTGATCTGTTTTTTGTTTCCGTTTTTCAGTTTTAGCAGAATATTTACTTGCTTTGTATCATAACACTTTGGTTGCTGAGCGCCGAATCCCGCTATGGATATTTGGCTTCTTTTCCCAGTGGTCAGCTTTAGTTGATCACAAAGTTCCTCTGTGATGAATGATCCTTGACAACCCGCGTCAAAGACGCCAAAACAGTTTTCCTCATTTCTGGCTTCTCCGGATTGTACACGTTCACCTCCTTACAAAGAAGCAAAACGGTCTTCTTTTCCCATCCGTTCTGGGTGACCGCCGCTGTCAACACCGATTCGTCAGGTGATCGGTTCACTTCCTTGTCGAAAGTGGGTGTTTATTTCTCCCTATTGTCCTCTGGTTCTTTCGGTTTACTTCCTTCATCGGAACCAGTTTTATTCTCTGTCTTTGGGCAGAGCGCCGAGTTGTGTTCCTCTCTGCAGTAGAAACACATCCCTCTCCTTGCGCATTCCTTTGCGCTAAGTCCCTCTGTGAGACATCTAAAGCAAAGCCTTTTCTCTCTTATCCGACCAGTGCGCTGTTTCACGGTTGCGTACTCATGGCAGTCACTATTCCAGTGAGGGCCTTCGCAAAAGGCACAACTTCGTTTTTTACTTTTCGGCGCCTGATATTCCTTTTTCCCTCGACAGTTGCTTACTATCGAAGAAAATGCTGACGTTTCCTTTGAATCATACTTTGTCGTCTTTCTGTCCTCATGACGATCTCTTCACTTTGTCATCATGCTATTGGTCACACGCATTATCGTTTCTTTTCGAGCAGTCAATTTGTCGACATACTCACGAAGCTTATCGACATTCCAAGATGGGTCTCCACTCTTCTTTTCATAAACTTCGAATAAAATCTACCTCGGCAATTTCTTCTCTACCATCAGCTCGATTATAGAATGGTTCGTATCCTCATTCATCACATTTAGCTGTCTCAGAATTCGTTCGATCTCGTCTAGAACGACCCTAGGATTTCTAGGATCCGCCTGAGGCAACCTTTTCAATTCGTCATGGAGGCATTTTTTAATAAGGACTTCATTCCCATAACGCGTTTTTAAAACGTCCTCCACCACTCTGTAATTGGAGGCCTAATTCCGTATCCAGCTACCGTTGCATAAGCCGCACTCTTCAAACTACTGAGTAAGTAGTTGAGTTTATTGACGCCGGGTATTGGCTGTTGATCTACTGCCGCATCGAATGGGGACCAAAATTCAGGCCATTTGCGTATATCGCCCCGAAAAAGTAGCCAGTTCTAATTTTGGGAGCTTAATTCTCGGTGCCGATCTTGGCAATTCAGTCACCTCTCGTGCTTCAGACTTCTTTTTGTCCTGTGATTCGAGAAGTAGTCTTGCTGCTTTCTGTTTTCGGCATTCGACTAGCTCAAGAGTTTCTCGAGCTCTCTCCATAACTTGGAGCACACCATTCGGATCGTCTGCCACTTGTTGATAAATCCGACCTTCCTCTTTTGCTTCATTTCCTCTTAAACTCAAAGAGAGCCATTGTTCGTGATATTTTTCTAATACACCGATCGCGGCATTTATCTTACGCACGTAGCTGTCAAACTCATCAACTTGCTCTTCGAGAAAAGCAATTTGTTTAGCTAAGGGGTCGTCAGTTTTCGGGACCTCTAACCCCTGGATTCCCTTCAGGTACCCTATCAGCCTATCCTTTGTGGGCCCCATAGCCTGCCGATATACTCCCGATATTGTGACTGCTTAACTCCCTGCTCGTGGCACCAAAATTTTCTGTCGTGAACAAACGAGGTTGGCGGTCGTATGTGGACGACACAAAACAGAATGGAAGGATCGACGGTTTATTAGAAAAGAGATTAACAGAGTTAAGGTCACGAGACACGTGAAGTAAAACTAACAAGCTGCACAGACCTGTCACAAAACTGGCGATGTCAAACAATAAACGAAACAAGAACAATCAAAAGCTCCAACTTTGATGGCGGGCAGGTTGGGCGACTTAAGCGATATTGTACACGCTAAGAGCGGGATACAACTTCAGAATGTGGCACCTTTTGCCAACTGTGACAGGGCCCAATACAATGAAGCGCAATACAAACCACACGGAAAACGAGGTGTCGGGCGATTGCTTTCGTGCCGACACCAGGTTATGAGGTTNTACAAACCACACGGAAAACGAGGTGTCGGGCGATTGCTTTCGTGCCGACACCAGGTTATGAGGTTATCAATGTACCTTAGCCTAACTCGTGCGGTTGACTGTTGTTCACCGATATTTTTTCTCCCGCCCTGCCGATGATTTTCTCTTTCTGCTTGCCGACTTCTCTGCCGGGCTCGCAGCTACTCCAGAACTTCACACTGGATCAATTACAATTGATCACAGTAAAGAAACTGGCCTGATTTGACGAGGGCTCGTCCACTTGCGTCCTTCCCTTTTTTTCAGCCAAATCTTTACCAACCTCCTGGTTGGCTCGTCCTAAGTTTGCTTACACGGTTCGGGGGATACCTCTCTGCTCTGCGATCGCCCGACACTTCAAACTTGGGTAATTAAACCTCTGACTTACTTTAAAAACAACGCAAACACGCGACATAATCGATAGACAATTACACAATCACCATAAAGTTGACCTAAGCCAAAAGAGGTGATTTTTGGTGATGAACTGATGAAGGAGGTACGAACAAATGGCAAGAAGAATGCAAAACGTCAAAGCTATTGACGAGATCGCAAAACTTCGAGGCTACCAACAAGCAACAATGAGAATCGAGTTGAAATTCAAGAAAAAAACAACAAACGAAAAAGTGATGACGAGTAACGCAGACCCTCTACGCTTACACACGACCGCAACGCCGCTTGAGTAAGACAATAGAGTCGTTACAGCCGGAGGTCAACTTAGATCGTTCTGTGAGTCATCGCGTTGAGACACAGTTTGGGTTATTGTCTGCAGCAGCTAAGTAACTCACTCGCGTATCTTCGCGACAGCGTTCACCATCGTATGATCCTCTCAGTTACTTTTCGTCGTCCGGCCATAACATTAAAAATATGCATGTAATACATGCTGACATTCGTAACATAGTTTCTCGTTTCTTCATCAAGATCGTGCTATATACAGGCTAATTTAATAGGGAGTCGACAAGGTTGTTACATACCGCGTTTCTGCTTCGATGGTGTCCTTTTTTGAGCAATTTTAAACATTTGCGAAATTGTTATTGAGAAAATGCAGTATATCGAGTATATTAGTTAATATTTTTATGGATTTTAGATTCGTTAGGTGCTTATCTGAATCTTCATGTTTGACAATTCAATGATTCAATCATAAACGGGAATGAAATATGAACTGTAGTTGTTTTGCTTCAGTCATAATTTGCCACTGATTTCGGAAATCCTGAACAATTGAGAATCCGTCGAATATTTTTGACAGATCGTCGTAAATAATAATATTTTTCACTAATATAATATTCGTTTTATTAGAGCAGCCAAATTATTTAATGCTCAAATCCTTTCTAGTCTTATTAAAGCTTAAGCGCAATTTTATGCTGCAGTCAAATTGCGCGAGTTTGCGCTTTAAATATGCGCCTCTTGAAGTGGAGTGCCGCTTTTGGTTAATGATCGAAGACGCTTAAATGTGCTTCAAGGTCATCGCATTTGTAATCTCATGCATTAGTCATAAGCCACAACACGAACTGAATCCCGATAATAGATTCTGAATACCACTGAATCTGAATCTCGGTAACTGCCTTTTTCGAATTTCCCACGACCTTCTGATGTGGCCACAATCTCACGGTCTTTCCATTCTTTATTGTCTTCCCGATTGACTTTCATGTATTCTAATATATCATCATGTTGAGTCGTAAATCTTTGCATTCTTTGTTCAGTAATACCCAAAGAATAAATTGCCACATTTCGAAGGATGGTAATAGTAGCATCTGTAGTAATAGTGAATTTTACATCCGTGTATTTTAATAAGGGTAAAGCATTATCGGCTGCTATGTTGCTGGTAATTGAATGTTACTGATAAAATAGACAGAAGTAACAGTTAGATCAGTAATGTTATTGTTCAGTGGATGGTTCCTATTGAATTGTTTCTGAAAAGGCTTTAAAGAAATACACTAAATGAAAATGTAATGTAAACGAAAGTTGATAACATTTATGCAGTTTTAAAAAAGTGGGAAAGGATCAAGTCAAAATGAGTCAGTTAACTTCTGAAGCTTTTTTGGCTGCTTTTGAAAGGAGTTTTAATGGCGAGGAGGTGGAACTTATCGGTAGTAAGCCTTTACGCTAAAATGAACCTCTCTTTTTTTTGCTTTATTACCTGTACTCTACCAGCTGGACATCTGTACTGCGATAACTGACTAACGTTCGCATTGAATATTTGTATTACGCATTCTAACCTGCGAAACTGTGATCTAATTTAGTCATTGAGTTGCGCATATATTCCGCGTTACGCCAGCTTAATAGGTTGCGTAACGTTGGCTTGATGTGGTGCGTCATGCGTTCATTTTCGTATAAAATATCGCTTATCGTAATTTCTTGACCAATATATAATGGAATAAATAGTGCTCATTGATGCGGAAAACAATAATTCAATAGCGCGGTGTATTTCATTATAGCTTTCCGTTATGCGTCACGCATTCATGAAATTCCCTTAAGAGACGATCGGTGTGCATCGTTGCATGACACTTGAGGAATCACAGCGAAAATTCAATTCCACCGCCGATTTTGCTCGCTTGCTTTCAATCATTTTCAACTGCTTAAATGCTTTGTGCTCTTAATGCTTATTGAACGTTTGCTTGAACTTTCCAGCTAGGATCCATTCTCGAAAGTATTCGACAACGAAAAGGGTGCAGAACATCCGCGCGCACAGACTGCACAGGTGGTAACCACATTGATCAACGATCAGAATATTCAGTGCTAAAAGCTGAATTATTAAATTTTTGAAGTTTTTATAAGAAGGACAACCAAATGTAGAGAACTTAAATTTTTTGAAATTTTTCCAAGAAAATTTTTCATAAAAGAGAAGAATTAAAAGTTCTCAAAGGGTAAAACAATAAATGAGACATAGATATAGTTAATACTTTTCCATCGTAATATAAGGAATGAATTTTTATTCTTACTAGTTGGACTAAGGAGCTAAAATTAAATAAATAGTAACATATGTATCACAGTTGGGAACCCGGACAGATATGTAATCCCGGAATATATCATATTAAGACCAAGTAACATAAAGGAATAATTTGCCAAGAATAGAGTGGAGCAAATAGACTACTATTAGGAAACAAGATATCAAGAGAATAAGGCAAAGACAGTTATTAATTGCCTATAATAATCGAGGTGAACACTTTTCACCCCTCATTCGTTTAAGTGTACACATGAGTTATGCGCGGATTCTATTTGATATGGTTCTAGTTGATGCCAACTAGTAAATACAATCCAGCCGGAGCGATTCGTTAAGGCAACACTATAAATAGCAGGTGGAACGATCTACATGAAAACATAAAAACAGCCGTAGTATGCGCTCTCTATTCTCTCTCATTTTTTTCCCTACTGAAATAGGAGGAAGAAAATGGACAGTGTTGTTCGTCACTCACCATCTCATTTCTCCTGATACCAATTGAATATATTTTCATTAAAAAAATTTGACAAATAAACTCAAGCAATAATTCTTCCGCTTCCGCCCACTTGTTCATATTTTTTTCACCCCAGTAGGCAAAAATTGTCGTAAGAATATTGTTGTAGAATTTTCATCGCTCTTTTTTGGTTCAATTGGCAGTTCTGAGCACATTTCAGTTGCAATCCATAAAATTCAATAAAACCCTCCGGTCATTTATTTATACTTTACAATGTGGTTTGCGCCTTTTTCTTGCAACTAAAGTATGCAACATTCTTAGACGTTTAGGTGATGCGATTTTTGCAGCTGCTACAAAATTAAATTAGAATTTTGTGGGGTTACAGATCCTCAGGTCATTGATTACGACTTTTGGACTGTCATTATGAACATCTATGTTTCAAATGCGAATGGGAGCAAGATAAGTGTTTGAGCGCACTGTTCATTGCATTGTCGCATTAAACAACAGTTTGCAACGAACATTCTTTATATTCCACCGGACATTCATTGAAAGTTAAGCGGTTCGCGTCATTCATGAAAATAAGTGATGAATGGCAGAGATAAGCGTTCGCGAATCGTCAGAATTTCAAAATTATGCATAAGAGTGGAAAGATGTGGTGAAGTGATTGATGTGATGGAGTTGAGATACTAAAATGAATGCTGTCGAATTCATAATATAACTAGCATTCCGCTTACACACAGACATGCAGATACACGTAGACATGCTCTCACATACGCATACGCATAAGCAGAAATACACAGATATCAGCAACAACGAACAAGTCGTTGATAGGACTCTTTGGCAAGTTGTGTTGAAAAGCAATACACTTGGGAAATCGAACGGACAAGCTTTCTCGTTGCATATCAAAGTATTTGTGGGGTGCTGCAAATTCTTCGAGCAAAATTTCTTCTTAAGAAGGCAGCGGAAATGATACAGTGAACAGTTTAGAGTTGCTGAAAACAAAATTATAAGGTAACGTGCCATCCGCACATGACTTGAAGCGCGTCGAGTGTAATTAACTTCTATGGTGTCTCTAAGTGAAGGTTTCATCCATACTCTGTAAATTGAGAGGATATTCGTAGCATTATGCATATGCCCATGACTTGAAGCTTGCGTTTATCGTATACGTAGGAGCATATTTTTAAAATGTTTGCAATCACACATGTTTGTGACAATAGATCATCAGTTTATCAGGCATGCGAATTCCTCCGATTGTTTGATCCCATTTTTTGATATGTCCGGTGCGAATGGCGAGCCTTCATTAGGTGAACATAATATGCAAATTGAATTTTCGCGAATGCAAAAGTGGTTAAAGAACATTTTCGAGGATATCATCTGCTTATGAGAGGGTAAAGGAAGAAGAAATTGGTAATTCTGTGGGAAGTGCGAGGATCGTCCTAATATACTACAGCGTTGTTAGCATAAGCTATAGCCGTCCTTATTCATAGCACACCAACAAGTGCTCAGCTCTTTGCAGTAAAATGATTTCAGTTCAATTCTGGTGCGTGGCGTAATGCTCCCACCGGAGTGTCGTATAATGTACGCACATGAACTGACGGGAGTTCATAACAAGAGGCTGATGACCAGTGAAAACGTCCGCGGTAGCTCACTGGTAGAGCACTCGCCCGGCAAGCGAGAGGTAGCGGGTTCGTCTCCGTCTGCAGACAAGTTTTCATTGGACATCAAAATATCCCATTATCATTCGCAGTCTGAGCCGGACTTCAGTTGGCTCGTAACTCAAAAAAAAAACATCAAACAGATTTTATTTCAACTGGTGAGAAGAGAGAAGGGAGGAGAATAGTGCAACAATCTTTGTCATTGTTACGCGAGTTTTATCTATTTGAGCTCTTATTTGCTTGCACACCGAAACGCTTCGTTGGTTTCAATGAAAAATACTTTGAATGACATGCTACCGTTATCTGTATGGCAAATATTCGTAATCGTGCTTTACCCTAACTTCATTAAAAGATGCCTCAGTTTTAGTTAAGGAATCTCTTTTAATTTCACATTGGGCTTCATGTGTTATGAGGATAGTTATGCGAGGGTTTCAAACAGATAATGGATTTCCGGAAACGTTATTTCCTGAAGAAAACCATAAGGAACGGATTAGTGTCCATGACAGCTATTTTGATTGAATAATAAAGCAAATCGTTTCACGGTCCACTTGAATCCATTCTTTCACTGGTGCATTGTTTCGCTTCAACAAAAGGTTTCCATAATATTGATCGCTTCGCCTTAGTGCATGATAGAAATTTGAGTAATAATGCACCGTTAGATAAGAAAGTTTCGTTTAAAGTGTGAAAATCAGGGAAGTTTTTTTAACGGATTTGGCAGATTGAGTTGTGAATTGAGCAAGGCTCAAATTTTTTTTTTTCACTTCACAGAAATTTTTGTGGGCAACTGTCGAAAGTAATATGTACTTCTTAGCATGAAGAGTAAATAAATAAGCATTCAACCGAATTCCGAACAAATATTTGAGTGAAGTCATCGAAGGGAGCGACGTTCCTCTCCTTAGCTGCATTTACTGCGAAAACAGCCCTAACTATTTAATGTTTCAATATACTTTAGGCATGTTGGCTAGTTGAATTATGCATTCGTAATTAACGGCTCACAAATAGGAAGAAAACATCAGGGGACGTAGATTTTCAATGGACTTGAGACGAGTCCTATTCCGACTTTCCAACACAGACAAACTTTTATTACTTCTTCCCCACACAGATGAACTTCATGCGACGATCTTCATTGCTACCTCATTTAAGCGAAGTAAGTAAGCATACAGGTGGTTTTAACTTAAATTAGTTCACTTCACTTACGAAAGAATTTTGGTCGAGCAACTAAATGGTAGGCAATGATCTCATAAGTTTTAGAGTTTGTGGAAGAAGTTTTGAAATGAAGCAGGAAATGTGCAGAAGACTGTATCATCTATTCCATATAGTAGAACATGCAAGGATTCGGTTCTTATCAGTATTTAACTTCTTAATTCGAAAGCAGTTCTAGTTTTGTTCATTTAGCTCACAGAGAACACGGATCAGATGTGGAGTGATAGATGAATGGATAAGATGTGCCAAAAGAAAAACTTGTAATAGGAGTTCGAGTCGATTTTCCTCTATTGTTCGAAGGGTATTTTATTTCCGCCTCTATAATCTTTCCAATTTTAGTTTGTCCATTTGCGATATCTTTCTCAGATGTTTTTTTTTCCATCTAATCTATTATTGCCCTTTGAAAATTGAAGAATGTTTAATTCATTTCGCTTTTTTAGTTTGCGCAACATTGCTGGTTGATTTCTAATTACGATTGCATATGTGTATAGCACTTTGATATATAATCGATTCACTTGACACAATAAAATAATGGGGCTCAATGACGTCACCATTAGGGGATAGCGAGAAGAGTGCAGAAACGAAAACACCTAAGAATACAAAAATATTTTAGGATAAAGCAATCCTTTTTTTCGATATGAAGTGCACACAAAGCGCGATGAGTTCGAATCGAATTGGCCATCCCTTGGGGTCGCCACTCTAGCGCAATTTGTTAAGAGGCGCCTCTCGATAGACGATAGCATTGACTCGAAATTACTTTTAATACTTTTTGTTATCATTGCATTCTTCCCTCATTTCATATGTGATAAGCAAGTCTGGTAAGTTGAAAAAAAAATGACTCGTGTTTATATGAACCGTCTTTGGAGAATCAGCATTAAAGCCTGATGAATTCCTTCCTCATAAATTTTTATCATCTCTTTAAGTGTTCGATGATTTTTGCAACTACTGAAAATATTTCAATTTTTTTTTTGAAAATAATCCCATTTAAATAGATTTTGCCATTTCTTGTCTCGAAGAACGTCTTTTATCCTGCATTGTTAATCACCAAAAATTTCTCAGCCATCACATACACCAAACTAATTTTGCATATTTCCGCTTAGCCTTAAATGTACGAATACTGTATGAGAGACTCAACGCAGCCAAGACATGGCATTTGAAAAGTACTAATAGAAGGCCTATTGTGCTGTTGGAAGTGTGAAGATAATATCATTTTATACATAATAATAATAGCAGTAATTGCTCAGCTAATTCAGTATAGTTATTGATGACTAATGGAGTTCACTGTAGTTTATATGTGAATTTAGGTCGACGGCGTGAAGGCTATTTACGGGGATGCATGTCTGACATTCTTCACTATAATCAGACAATCGCTCGTTTGAGTAGTTCAAATTTCTGTGCGGTCGTTCGAATGCGCGATTTATTCGTCTCCACTGAAAGGTGAATTTTTCCGAGATTCTTTTTTTTTGCTCATCATAAATGAATACTTAAAGAAAGTGTTTCATCCGTGCTCCGTAGTCTTCAATTGAACACCACTCTTAAGGCAATCACGGCTATTGCCACTTAATGAATTGGACACTTTGTCATTAATCTTCAATAAGTCAAGCAATGTTGCCAAATCTGATAAATCTTTTCTTTCCGTAAATGAGTCCATTCTTTCCCCAGTTAAGCACTGAAATTTTCCTAGAAGTGCTTACCAGTTTTAAAACTTCAATTTTTTCTTTACAATCTCGAACAATTTAGAGTGGATTGTTTCTTCCAACGAAAATTTCGTAACGTTTTAAGCGATTTCGTTTGCTTTTCGATAATGTGTGAACATCTGAAAAGATTTGTTTTTTTTTCGAAAATCTTAAGCGTTTTAATCGAGTGGTTTGAAATGGAACTTTGGCACGCACAGATACATGAAAGAAGTTTATCGAGGATAGATTCGTGCCTCGCAGACAGAAGCGTACACAGGCACGCAACCTGTCGGACATTCGGATTCGCTCTTATATTCAGGATAACATAGGAATCATGAGATGAAAGGGTGTGGCTCGGTTAGAGTTAATAACTCCTGTGGTATGTGGTCTCGTTTTTTAATTCTAAAAAAGTATCTCTTAATAACATATATGATTCAATCGAAGTACTTTTAACGATGCTCAGGAAATGAGGCATTTAAATGGCAATCAATTCCAGATATCTGTTCGAGCCATCAGATCATGTGCAATTGTGTACGTGTCACACCGGGCTGTGCAACTCAGCAATTCAGCATATCTCTATTCACTTTTTACTTTTTTTAATATTATTTAGTGCTGTTTTGTGATCGTTGTTGCTCAATTGTTTGTTCTGTTTTTCATATGCCTCAGCACTTTGACTGCTCCATCGTCCATTTTCCTCCCTCCTCACCTTTCGAGAAATATTTCAGTATTCAATAAAGGGGAGCGAAACTTGAGATATTATACGGTGGCTCATTGTATAGGAAAACAAACTGAATGATGCTATCCATCATACTCGTTATAGGTTTGACAACAGGTGTCCAAAAGCACTCGTTGCCTATCGATTTGCAAGCGCCTTAGCTCGGGCGTGGATCAGAATGCTCGTTAAATAGATGAATGAGGAGTTGCTTTGGTCCTGGTTATGGAACTCCATGGACCTCTGTTCAGGTCTTGTTCCCCTTCTTCCCTCTCCCCGTTGTACTAAGTATTATAGATGTTCTTCGAATCGAAAATGCTTCGGCTCATTACCATTTCAGGGATTATTTGAAATAAGCGAACAGTTCGATAGGAGAAAACAATAGTGTAATTGCTGGCACCTGTTCGCTCGAGTTGCTCGAAAATATGAAAACTTAAAGCTTCTCTTCGATATATTCGGCGTTTTCAAACTAACTATTGTTAATAAATGGTGGGAAATATGAATGGAACGCATCGAACTACAATTTCGCAGGTTTGCAAGCGGAGATATTTGAATAGCGAAAGAATAAATGTTGTGAAATTTTGTAAATTTATAAATGGTTTTTAAACCATTAGGCTTTTAGTTTTTGTTCGAGGAATAACCACAGCAGTGGTTTGGAAAGCAATCATTCGTCCATTTTTAATCTCTCCTTCGTGTTTGCTGCTAAGATGAGCTAGGAGTTCATATGTGATTGGATGATTTTGCAAAAGAATTATTGCAAATATTGAGCAGTGCCAACAAAATTCATAACGTTCATTTTGATTTGTATGTTAAATAGATGAAATTATTCGAGTTTTTTTTTTGCTATTGAATATGGATAGATGAGTTCAGAAAATTTCAGAAATGGAGCAGATCGTTAAGTGCAGTGCTATATTTATGTGCCATTGCGACACAAAATATATTTCAATGTGTACTATTTTTGAATGAATATATTGGTGCTAAATATTCAAAATAATTGTGTTAAATTAATGTGCAATATTGCGATGAAGACAAACAAAAATGGCGCATAAAAGATATCAAATTTAGCAGTAGAACATTGAACAATGATTAATGGAGCGATGAAAAGATCAACGATGCTTCACTACCTGGAGGTTTCAACTGAGAGTTGCTTCGCTCCTGTAGATTGGTTTAGCGTGAAAAAGCTGTGTCTCTTATTTCCTCCTAAGCCTTTATTTTGAGCCAGAGGTATATATATGACAGATCGCTATTTTAATCATTATGCTTCATTAACTGTATAATAGTGCTTTTAGTGGCAATAACGACAATAATGAGATAGCAGTAACTGACATAACAATTATAATTATGATAACAATAATAATAAAAATATAATGATGATAATAGTGACAATAAACTGATAGTAGTTAGTTGATAGCAATTAATTGACAGTAATTAATTGATAGTTATTGAGTGATAGGAATTAGTTGATAGTAACTGATCGATAGTAATTAATTGATATTAATTAATAATGATTAATCGGCAATAACTAAGGGATAAAAATTAATTAAAAATAATTAATTGATAACAATTAACCGATAGTAATTAATTTACAGCAATTAACTGATCACAATTTGACAGTAATTAATGGGGGGCAATTAATTAATAGTAATGGATTGATAATAATTAATTGACAATAGTTAATTGATAATGGTTAATCGGTAGCAATTAATTGATAGTAATTAACACATTCCAATTAGATATTAGTAATTGATTGATATAACTAATTTATAGGATTAACTGATAGTAATTAATTGATATTAATTGATCAGCAGCAGTTTATTGATAGTAAAAAATTGATAGTAATTAGTCAAATATCGATTAATTGATGATAGTCAATTGGTGGCAATTAAATGACAATAATTAATTGATAATAATTAATCGATAATAATAAATTGATGGCTATTATTTGGTAGAATCAATTGACAGCAATTAATTTATACTGATTAATCGGCAGTACTTAATTGACACTGATTAATTGACAGTAACTAATGGATTGTAATTAGTTGACGGTAACTGGTTGAGAGTAATCGGTTGATAGGAATTGATTGATGGTAATAGATTGAAGGTAAAAAAATTGATAGTAATTACTTCACAAAAATTAACTGACGGTAATTATTTGAGAGTAATTAACTCACAATAATTTATTGATAATAATTAATTGATAGTAAATGATTGATAGTAATTAATTGGAAATAATTGTTTGATAGTAGCCAAATGATAGTAATCAATTGATAGTAATTGACTGACAGTAATTAATTGACACTAATTAATTGAGAGTGAATAGCTGATAGTAATTAATTGAGAGTAATCAATTGACAGGAATTAGTTCAAAGCAGTTATTGATAGTTTGCACTTGATAATAATTAATTGATAGTAATTGATTGGTAGTAGCTAGCTGATAATCATTAATTGGTAGTAATTAACTGTTAGTAATTATTTCATAGTAATCAGTTGACAGTAACCAGTTGATCGAACTAACTGATTGTAAATAACTGATAGTAATTAATTGAAAGCAACAAATGGGTACCAATTAGTTCATAGTGATTAATTGATAGTATCTTCAGGATATTAATTTTTTATAGTGAAATGTTGATTTGAATTAACTCATTGTAATTAATTGATAGTAATTAATTGGTAGGAATCAATTCGTAGCAATTAAACGATAGTATTCAGTTGACACTAATCAATTGGGAGTGATTAATTGATAGCAGTCATTGATATTAATTAATCAATAACAATTAATTGATAATAATTTATCGATAATACTTAATTGGCAGTAATTATTCGATAGTAATCAGTCCATAGTAATTAGCTGAGAGTAATTAATTAAAGCAATAATTGATAGTGAATAACTGATAGTAATTAATTGATAATAATTGATTGGTAGTATATAATTAATAATAACAAATGGCTAACAAAACTAGTAATAACTTATTAACAATGATCATCAAATAACAATGAATTAATGATCATTAGCCAACAATACATAATTGATAATAAAAAATTTATAAGAATTGCGCAGACGCGACAAGACTCACGCAGACACAAAGGCGCACGCGTGTGTTTTGTGTGCCTGTATGCGTTTGTGCGTGCCTCTGTCTGTGTGTATCTACTTGTTTGTGTGTTTGCCTGTGTGTGTCTGCATGTCTCTGTGTGTACCTCTGTGCTTCTGTGTGTCTGTGTATCTTTCTGTGTGCGTGTGTGTCTGTGTGTCTGCGTGCCGGTTTGTCTGTGTGTATCTATTTGTGTCCGTGTCTGTATGTATGTGCCCGTATGTGCCTGAGTGTGTCTGTGTGTGTGTCTGCCTGTGTCCGTGTGCGTCTCTGTGTGTCCTTGTGTGTCTGAAGGTCTGTCTTTCTGTGGCTCCGTGCGTGTCTTCCTGTGCCTGCGTCTGTCTGTGTGTGTGTCTTTTTGCGCCTGTGTGTAGCTGTGCATGTCTGTGTGTCCGTCCGTGTGTGCCTGTGTGTGTCTGCGTTCGTCTGTGTATGATCGTACATGTCTGTCTGTATGTGTCTTTATCTCTGTCTGTTCTCGTGTGTCTGTGTGCATCTTTTTGTGTCCGTTTGTGTCTATGTCTGTCCGTTGTGTCTGTGTTTGTCTGTGTGTCTTTGCGCGTCTGTCTGTGTGTCTCTGTGTGTGTCTGTGTTCGTCTGTGTATGATCGTACGTGTCTGTCTGTATGTGTCTTTATCTCTGTCTGTTCTCGTGTGTCTGTGTGCATCTTTTTGTGTCCGTTTGTGTCTATGTCTGTCCGTTGTTTGTGTTTGTCTGTGTGTCTTTGCGCGTCTGTCTGTGTGTCTCTGTGAGTCTGCGTGTGTCTTTGTATGTCTGTGCGTGTCTGCATGTCTGTTTGTGTGTGTCTGTTTGCCTCGGCGTGTACCTGTGTGTCTATCTGGGTCTGTGTGTGCCTGTGCGTGTCTGTGCATATCCTTGTGTAAGTAGGGAATCAAATTCACGAATACGGATTTAAATCAATAAATATCGTATTAGGACAATCAAGTTGGAATTAAATTAATAACCGGAGAATTGAATCCATAAAGAGGGAATTAAATTTAGAGGTAGGGAATCAAATTATTGAACAGGCAATTAAATTGACAAACATTGAGTCAAAATAATAAAAAGGGAACAAAGTTTGTAAGTAGGGAGCTAAATTAACATATATGGAATTAAATTAATAATTATCGATAGGAATTGACTAGGGAGGAAATTAATAAGTATATGATGAAATCAGTAAATATTGAAGTAAACTGATAACTTGACAATTAAATTAATGGATGGGGAACTAAGCTAGCAAACAGCTAATTAAGTTAATAAATAGGAAGCTAAATTAATAAATAGGAAGCTAAACCAATGATTAGGGAATTAAATTCATAAATTGGGATTAATTTGATATATAGGGAACTAATTAAACTTTTGATATATAGGGAACTAACTAATTTGATATATGGGGAACTAAATTATTAGATGCGAAACTAAATTAATAAATAGGGTATTATCGAATTGAATTGATAAAATAGGAAGGAAATTAATGAATATGCAATCATACCAATACGTATTGAATTGAACCAATAACGAGAGAAATACATCAATAAATAGGGAAGGATGTTAACAAGTAGCTAATTAACTTAATAAATAGGGAAATAAATTAACAAATAGGGATCTAAATCAATAAATACGAAATTAAATTCATAAGTGGGGAATTAAGTTATAGATAGGGAATTGAATTACGGAATAATGCATTAAATGAACAAATATGAAAATGAATTAATAAGTAGGGAATTAAATTAATAAGCGAGGGACTTAAAGATTGGATAATTAAATTAACAAATAGGGAACAAATTTAATGAATAGGGGAACAAATTCATATACGGGAAATTAGTTTAATATATGGGGAATTAAGTTGGGAAAAATGGGATTAAATTAGTAAGTAGGGAGTCTAATCAATAACTAGGGAACTAAACTAATTAGTAGGTAACTAAGTTAATAAATATAGGATTAAATTAATAAATGTGGAATTAAGGCAACGAATAAGAAGTTAGATTGATAAATAGAGAACCAAATTAATAAATAGGCAGGTAAGTTATCAGATAGGAGATGAAATTAATGAATAGGGAATTGGATTAATAAGTAGGAAATTAATTTAAAAAGCAGAGTGACAATTTAATAAATATGGAATCAAATTGATAACCGGAGAGTTATTTATTGAATAGGGAATTAAATTAATAAGCAAGGAACTAAATCAATAAATAAGGAACTAAATTAATAAATGTCCAATCAAATTGACAAATGGGCAATTAAGTTAATAGCTGTAGAATTAAATTAATGAACAGCGAATCAAATTGAAGAATGGGGAACTAAATCAATGAAGAAGAAGTTTATCAATTCATGAACAATCAAATTCATGAACAAAGATTCAAATCAATAAATATCGGATTAAAATGATAAAGAGAGAATTGAATTAATAACTAGAAAATCAAATTATTAAACAGGGAATTAAATATGGAAATAGGGAATTGAATTAATAAATAATCAACTAAATCAACAAATAGTAAATCAGATCAGTAAATAGGGAACGAAATTCATAAATATTGATTTAAATAAACAAATATGGGATTAAATTAATAAATATCTGATTGAATTGATGAAATAGGAATGAAATTATCAAATAAGGAATCAAATCAGTAAATATTGAATTAAGCTAATAACTAAGGAATTAAATTAGGAAGCAGGGAACTAAGTTAGTAAATAGGGAAGGGAATAGATAAATTGGGGATTAAATTCATGAATCGGGATATAGGTTAATAGGTAGGTAATTAATTTTAAAAAATTGAATGAAATAAAGAAATAGCGAATTGAATTAATGAATAAGGAATCAAATTAATGAATATAAAATTAAATTTATGAATAGGGAATCAAATCAATAACTAGGGAATTGAGCTAATTAATGAGGAACTAAATTAATAAACAGAGGGTTAAATTAGTAAACAGGGAATTGAATCAGCGAGTAAGAAATTAAACTGATAAATAGAGAGTTGATTTAATAAATAAGGAATTAAATTAATAAACAGGGAATCGAATTAATGAATGGAGAATTGAAATAGTAATGACGGAATTTAATTAATAACGGAGGAATTAAGTTAATGAATAGGGAATTAGATTGAAAAGTGGGAGATTAAGATAACAGGAGATTAAATTAACAAATATCGAATTAAATTAATAAATGGCAAGCTAAATTGATAACTGGAAAATTGAAATAATGATTAACGGGTTAAATCAATCAATAGGGAATTAATTCAATAAATAGGGAATAAAGTGAATGAATGGGGAATTACACTATCAAATGGGTAATTAAATTAATAAATAGTGAATCGAATTCATGAATAGGGAAATAAATCAACAGGTAGGGAAACAAATTAACAAACAAGGAATTGAATTATTATATAGGGGGTTCAATTGGCAGCTAGGGGACTGAATCAATAAGTAGGGAAATGACTTAATAAATAGGAAATTAAATGAATAAGCAGGGAAATGAATTATTAAATAGGAAATTAGATTAAAAAATAGTGAATTGAATCAGCGTTTTGGGAATTAAATTAATAACTGGAGAATTAAATAAATAAATATGGGGATGGATTAATAAATAGGGAAGTAAGCTAATTAATAGGGAATTAAATTAATCATCAGGAAGCTAAATTAATAACTGGAAAAATTCATGAATGGGGGTTGAATTAATCAAAAAAGAATTTATTAAGAAATACTGAATTAAACTGATAAATAGGGAGTTAAATTAACAAATAGCGAATTAAATAATAATTAGGTAAGTAAATTTAAAAAAATGCAATCAAATTATTAACTAGGGATTCAAATTGAAGATTATCGGATTAAGTTAATAAATAAGGAATCAAATCAATAAATGGGGAATTGAGTTATTAACTAGATATTTGAATTAAACGCTAAGGAATTAAGTTAATAAATGATCAATTAAATTAATAAATATCTATTTAAATTGCTAAATTGGTGACGAAACCAGTAAATATGCAATGAAATTAATATATAGAGAATTGAAGTAATAACTCAGGAATGAAATTGATAATTAGGGAACCACGTTAACAAGTAGTTAATTAAGTTGAATCGTGGGGATTTAATTATTAAATAGGGAACTGGATTAAAGACTAGGGAATTAAATTCATAAATTTTAATTAAACTAGTAAATAGAGAAATAAGTTGAGAAACGGGGAATGAAATTAATAAATACGGAACTAAGTGAACTAGTGGGGAATTAAATTAACACATAGAGAGTTAAATTAACAAATAGGAATTAAATTAATAAACAGGGAATTAGATTAATAATTACTCAACCAAATCAATAACTACATGATTAAATTAGTTAATGGGGAACTGAATTAATTAATAGGGAATTGAATTAATAAACGGGGAATTAGTTTAGCAAATAGGAAACTAAGTCAATAGGTAGGGAATTGAATTAACAAATAGCGAATTAAACTAATAAACACGGAATCAAATTAGTAAATGAGGAATCAAATCAATAACTAGGAATTGAATTAATAAATAGTGAATTAAATTAATAATTGGGAAATGGAATTAACAAGTAGGATTTTAATTATTAAGTAGGCAATCAACTTAATAAATAGCGAATTAAATTAATAAACAGGGAACCAGACAAATAGGTATTCAATTAAATCAATAAATGTGGAATTAAATTAATAATCAGGGAATTAATTTAATAAATATGGAATCAGACTAATAAATGTTGAATTAAATCAACAAATATTGAATTAAATCAACAAATAATGAATTAAATTAACAACTAGGGGATCAAATTGATAAACAGGGAATTAAATTGATAAATAGGGAATAAATTTAGTAGATTAATTCCAAAAAAGCTAACAAGCAACATTTGAATGAGTTAATAATTCAAGAAACAAAATATTCCTATTTCATATTGGTGAGTTCAAAATAATTACGCAGAGAAAAATTGATCGTTCATTTAATTCCATTCTATTACCTTTTCATTGGCTTGTTGAAAATTTCAGTTGCATAAATTGCATAGACTGGAAAAGGTTGCACGATTCTTAAATAAGTTGCACGGATCGTATAGATAGATGTAGGAGTTACATAACTTGGAGAGAAAATTTGCATAGGCCGTTTATGTCTGCAGAAAAAGTTGCATAAGTTGAAAAAATTTCTGCAACTTGAAAAAGGCTGCTGAATTTTGAAAAAGTTCTACGATGCGCATAATTTCAAAAAATTGCGTATGTTGCACAAGAAAATCCGAATAAGCGTTAGTTCATTTAACTATGCCCACAACATTTACTGGAGCTAAACTCACATCATTGCAGACGGACATCTTTGAGCAACCTTTTCTAATCACAAAACTTTTCGTTTTTTCATTAAAAAATTGAACATTTTTGAAAAAAATGGGTTCGCGAATTATCTAATTGACTTTTTTTCGCAATATTTCAGGGATTTTCAAAGTATTCGATCATTATGCAATCACAAGCATGAACCCATTATACGGTAAATACCGTATCTATTCGTGCAATTTGAAAGTTGCAATCACAGAAACACCGCATGGAAGTATTTTAATATGTGCGTAATCGAGACGAAAAATAACTATTACCGCACAACAAAGGCACAAACTGCCTGAGGATCATCGAAATATGGAAGAAGGCAAATAAGTATGCAAATGAATATAAAATACAATTTGCAGCTGGGAGTCATCATGCCATCAAAAGCGGCGAATCTTCCAATCATATTTATGCTGATACAGTGAAGTTTTCGATTCGCTAAACCAGTATTGTCTGCAAAAATTTTGCTGAAGAAGGAAAGGACAAACTTTTTTAAGAAACGAAATGGAAAGTGAGAGGGGTAGGGAAGGAGAGGATTTATGGACTCAGTTTTTGCTTGTTTTTTTCCTCGAATCCTCGATTCTTAAGGAGGAAGGAAATTTGGGATATAAATGCGAAAGTTGCCGAGGGTTCAGAAATTACGAAGTTTCTGGATGTTCACATAAACTTGAGCATTTGAGAAAAGAAGCATTGCAAGAACTCGACTGCCGGAGTCGGGACGGGCATGGAAATGGCTCCCTAACCTTTCTGCTTATAGGCTTCGCTCCTTCCTCTCTGCTGACCGTTGAAATAATAAGAAGTGTAGCGCTAAAAAAAAATTCTACCGTGTAAACTAATTCGCCGTGCAAATTACAAACCTATTCGACTAAAGTATTGACTATTTTTGATGCTCTTAAAAATAAGTGCAAATTTTACGAGAAAAAGATAATAGCATTATTAGACGCTTCGAAATGTGAAGCACCGAAAAGAATTGAAGGATATAAAAATTTTTCATTTTTACTGTAAAATTAATCAAACACAAAAATAATCGGACGATTAATTTATGATAAAAAAATTTTAATTTAATCGCGCAAATATACTTGGTAAGTGACGTCCAAATTTTTCTCCCATAAATGCTTACACATTTTAAAAAACTTCCAAAATCTATTCTACAGTATATACATAAAACCTGATTCGTATTCTTGCAGTCAATATAAAGACAAATCAAAAAATATATATACATTATGCACAAAATTTCTGGAGAAAGGATTTATAAGTAAAGAAAACCATTGACTGATGCACTATCATCATGGTTTCTTCCAGAAAATTTTCAAAAAAAAATCCTTTCAGATAAAAAGGTATCCAATAATTGTTTCATTTCCAATATTGAAAAAAACAGTTTTCTTAGTTTCTTTTAAAGAAATGAAATTGGGGGAGGGAAAGCTACTCGGATTCAATCCGAGAATCTTAGAAAACAAAGAGCATTAGAAAGTAGGCAAACCCTCATTAACACTTATTTTGAAAAGAGCTCTTTAGAAATTTTTTCTAACATAAAGAAAAAAAATGTAAATTTGGGGTTGAAGAAAACTTCGAATTTGAAAATTTTCATTATTTAATTATCTGTATTCAAATTTCCACTTCTGAATTTAACAACAATCCTATGGGTTTTCAAATGAATCGGATATAATCGAACATAATCAAAAATTAAAAATGATTCCTTCAAAACCCCGTGGAAATTCTTTAAAGAATACCC
This sequence comes from Baylisascaris ailuri, assembly GCA_022845575.1. Classification (NCBI taxonomy): domain Eukaryota; kingdom Metazoa; phylum Nematoda; class Chromadorea; order Rhabditida; family Ascarididae; genus Baylisascaris; species Baylisascaris ailuri. The sequence goes on from JAAVTS010002433.1 coordinate 24,362, forward strand.
CATAAATTAAGAAGTTGTAAATTGAATTATAGAATATGGCCAATTATGACCAATTATATTTACACAATATCGTCAATCGATCGTGTTGGCTTGTCAAGTTGTGGCGCCTTCAATATCGATTGGTGTACTGACGGAACAGTTGATGTAACTGTCAGCTGCAAAACATATCATTATGGATTACAATTACCTGTAAAATCAATTAGTCCTCAATCAGCTTCAAATCAGACATCAAACCAGGCAGGCACGGACAAACATTTCTTTAAATCGAACGACCACAGACAAACACAGACTGTCGACTGAATTTGAATCCGTACAAGAGTATCAAAAACATGATAAAATATTTCAAAACAAGGAATTGATGTGTATGTGCACTAGGTGTGTAAGCTGTACTAGACAAAAATTAGCATAATATTTGAATATTGCAAAGAAAAACCTCCTAGATGCTTCCATAAGTGTTGTACTTTAAATGAGTTTCGCAACATAAGCGTTGAGAATACGAATATACATCTTTGCTTGTTCGATTATCGTACAATCTAGATGAGGAAGTTACAAAAGTCCTATATTTTAAATCTGCGCATATAAAAATTACTATCTGCTTTTTTTAGAAATTCGTTTATTTATTTTTCTCAAATTTTACGTGAATAGTAAATTACTTCCATCGATGCAATTTTTTGGATTTTTTCTTCAAAATTAATAGTGGATCAATCCTCCTCTTAATAGCTAAAAAAATGGGAAAATACGACAGAAGATGGCACAGTCCTTCGTGCAAAAATCCATCAGCGAAAAAAAGACTTTAAGAAAAGCAAAAAAAAAGAAGAGGATTGATTAAATCAATCCCTTAAAATTATACTCATATTTATCGAATAAAAAATTACGAATGATGCAAAACATTTTACACGTAGTAACAAAACGCATAAAGAGTTAATGAAAGGAGTCAGTTACCTGTTCATCTGCTTCGGGAACCATGCTCAGTTTTTTTGAGGCTGTCAACCTGTGTGAAGCGTTCAACTGTAAACACACAGAAGAATTTTGTGCAATTAGCGATTCATTGTGTCCTTCAACTGGCGTAATCAATTCTTTACTATCATGTGATGACGAATATTCAGAGGATCTAAAAAACACATTCGGTTATGCTAGTTTTCCGATGTGTAAAAAAACACACCGGCTAGGCTGCATCAACTGCAACATGAAACAAAGAATGATAAAAATGGAAAAAATTCGAAATAAAAAATTGTGAATTGAAAAATTCTGGATTGAAATTTCAGTCTATTCCGATTCATAAAAAGGAATACAGCGAAGAAAATTTCATAAAAGGAAAGAAATATTTCATTGAGACTCTTGGAGAGAATAATACAAATTTTCAAAAATATAAGAATAGAAGTTTCATTTTAACTTGCACTAATAGTTGCCATTTTTACAATTGTTAGGCAAGTTATGGAAGGTATCCGAGCTTCCTTTTCGAAAGATGGTTGGGGGAGGTGATAAGAGGTAGATATCGACTGATAAAGAAATTATGAGAATGAAAAAAGGTGAACATGAGAAGAGCAGAAGGGCGCGTGATAACACAATCTCTATGACTAAAGAACGAACAGCTGATTACAATGGACTTTTATGCGTCTTTAGCGGCATAGTTTCAAGTGAACAATGGATAAATGAATACAAAAACTGGTAGGACTTGAGCAAAACATATCGAAGGCGTCAGGAAGAAGCTTGGATCATCAGGTCACCTCATAGTGACCAAATCATCGGCTCATTTCAAAACGATCGGATCATGAGGTTATCTCAAATTATTTATGCTATCGAATCAGCTCAAATTAATTCAGATTATCGAATCAAATCACCAGACTGTATCAAAAATTGATCAGATCTCCAACACACCTCTTCAACATGATCTTGGCCACCTAAAGATGAGCTTTTTTTAAAAGTGTATTTTCCTCTTGCCGCTCTGTCCTCGCCTGAGGGTATTCTTATATCGAATTTTGTGCAATTCTATTTTTTCTTCACGAATATTTTAACAATAAAGTAATATACTTACTTTGAACCACTGACGAGATTAACCATCTTATCGGGACAAGTTGCCATCGATACCAACCAAGCCAAAAACATTGCACAACAAACGACCACTATTATAATAATCGCAAGAAGTTCGTTCATCCTTTTTTTAAGCGTTAGCAATCTTATACCGTCTCGTTGTCGTAATATGGGTGGCAAAATACGGCTGGCAGTAAGCTGCAAATAATACAAAGACAGTATGGAGTTGATAATTGACATATATAAATACGTCTAGAGAGCTATGAAACTCACAGATGTGTTTATCGATGCAAAAAAAAAAAAAAAACACTTCTTATCATTATGTAATAAACGAAGATTTAAGATCGCTAAGATCGTCCTATGTGTCATATGATAGCATTATTAAAGGTGAAATTTACCACTATAACGTTGATTAAATCAGAAGTGATTTTTTAATCGTTCTTTTGTATTTAATAATCTCTAGCAAAGAATAACTTAAACACCCCTCTCCTCCATGAGAGCGTTGCAGAAGCAGTGAAAACTATAGAACTTTAATGAGAAAAAAAATTTTGCAAGGAATTTTTTTTTCTAACCGTAAGGTTTAAATTTTCAACTTAATGACTCATTTTTTCAATTCATTTTTTGATTCATTTCTTCATTCCATTTTCAACTCAAATATTAGGTGTTGGATTAGGTATTTATTGAAAAAAACCGTGGTAATGTTGGTAATTGCCACAGTGGAAAAGTATCCATATACAAATGTGTTCAATGATCTCGACTACAAAGAAAGAAGATCAATTTTTCTTTTTTTTTTGCATTATTTTAGTGCTACAAGTGGAAAGATGAATTAATGATTATTCTTAATGTTCCTCTGTGAAATATAGATCAAATAGATAGCAATAGTTCTTTTTCTTTAATGTTTTGCTTATAGATCAGTGAAAAAAATAAATGAGCAAAACAGTATTGCATAATTTCAGAAAAGTTGATGTACTTTTATTGCTTTTTTTCGGTTAAGGAATTTAATTTTTAAGATTTTCAAGGGGTTGAGAAGTTTTTAAGGCCTTTCGAAGGATACTTTTTAATTTCGGAAAATCGTTCTCAAAAAAATTAAACAAATTGAAATCGAATGTTTACAGTTCGAAATTTGAGAGAAAACAAGTGAAACGAAAAAAATTCAGTTCCACTTTCATGATAGTCAATTCGATTGAATATTACTACAGATTATGAGATTAAAATATGGACGGATGGATTGCACTTTTGCAATATTATTTAAAAGATTTTTCAAAGCAAACAGATTTGCAATTTNNNNGGTACATATTGACAAGAAATGAAAGAAAAACGTATTACAATGGCGAAAGAGAAAGAATATTTGTAGAGACATAGATAGATTCATGCAGTTGATTGTTCGATGAACACCTATGCACAGACAGACATCCAGATGGACATCCAGACAACAGCTATGAACATCAATTCTGGCGTCTCTCCAAATAAAAACATTTAACCGATTGGTTGCTGAGAATACGCATTTCGATCACTCAGCGCAACAATCGATAAAACATCGGCAACCAAATGAAACAAACGCGGAAAGTGTAGGTGCTCCTGCTTTCAAGCAGCGAGCGGGTTCCAATTTTGGTTGGCAATGCCGCCA
>JAAVTS010002434.1:14685-29889 GCA_022845575.1 Baylisascaris ailuri
TGCACACAATGTTTCTAGATGATATTCTCTAACAACTGTTTCAGTTGCAGTCAGAGGATTTTCAATTCAAAGCCTATTGTAACGCATGAATAACGTCGCCCACCTATATTGACACAGTCGAAATGCTTATTAACTCACTTAATTTGACTGCAAAGTTCAAGATATATGGAACTGGTTCTGTCGAAACCACCTAGATACATTAGAGGACCTCTTGATTAGCGATCCACACCGCCGAAAAAAGACAGGAAAAAGAAAGGGAGAACAGGTGGAAAGGAAGTTAAGAGAGAAGACAACAATCATCATTGGATATGTATGAAATTTGCAAATCACAATTCGCAAAGGTGCGCTGGATCACAAAATATGTATGATCCCTTCAAAGAAAGAAATGCGCTACGACACACTAAAATACAATATGACAATTAAGCTTACTCCAGTTACAGCGCTGCTGATTATACAAAAAGCCAACGCAAAATGGGATTTAATTCTATAAGCATAAAAAAAAATNGTAGATGTACGAGTTACCCCATAGTGAGTATCATAACCATATAGCCTCCCGACTACAGTTTCGGTGGTTCCCGAGTTCGAACTATCGGACTGATCGATGCACACACGAAATTACCATAAACGCGCTTTCTAAATGCTAACTTGCAAGAAGCGCGTAGGAAACAATAAGCGCAAAAGCGTGCCAGAAAGGCTGACACGATATGCGCACGCCTTTTCCAACGAAACCGATCGCTCCCTGAATCGAAGAATTCCCTTTTGGCTTGCACTCAGGTAGCTATTAAAAAATTACTTTGCAAAATTCATGGCACACTTAGCAGCCGATCAAGTATAGAAAATTATCAGTTGAATAGTCAGACAGCCAGACAGACATACATAAGCATATATACACACAGATTTGACTTCATCACAACTAGTTTTGGCAAAAAATGTGGGAAATGCGCGGAAGGGTGCTGTTACTGAGTGCAACTTCAAAATGATGGCTTCGCCTTACTTTGCGGAGTAGGTCGAGATCATCTGGCAAGTTCTGGTCAGATATAATTCCGGTCACAGAGAAAAAGCGAACCATTTAATTTGGTCGCTTAGGCAGTTTGCTATTCAGCAAAGTCACTGCTCACTCCAGCGTAAAACTATATCCGCTGAAATCGAGAATATTAATACAAAACATCGGAGCTTTTGACGTATCAGTTGATTATTATTTATTACAACATCGAACTGAAATACTAACATCACTTGTGTCTTTTAGAGGAATTGAACTTCGTCTCGAAAGTAGCCAGCCTCTTGGAGTGAAACAATTCACGTGCCATGCACATATCACATCATCCCTATTTTTCTTCGTTCATCTTTTTTCCAAAACATTTATATCCGCTTAATTACTTCACCGGTGGCCAAGCTACCCAAGAAAATTTGGGTATGGAGTGCACTTCATTAAGTAACCACAGTCGTAATTTTGTGACGGCTCTCTACTGAATGGTACGGATCCGTTTATCAAAAAATAGCTGTTTGAAGTTCACTGAGTGCTCATTAGTGGATAACGAAATCACGGAATGGCGAATTCTCGTAAACGCCTTGGATTGCCAATAGGAAATGCACACTTTCAGCTCATTTTGAAATAAAATTGAGAGCAGTACAAAGCGTTTACATTCACTAAATCACCTCCTCCGTCATTTCACATCAACATCCAGTAACGTATAAAATGAGTAAAAACTGAAACGCTCAAATTGGAAATCATATAAACTATAAGTCGATATGTGCATAATTGCGATGCAAATGGAAAAACCGAATAAGATATGTAAACTATAGAATGAGCATCCAAACTGCTCGTAACTTCAACATTATAGTTTCCCATGAAATGCTTTTCCAGAAACAAGCTTAACCAAGCAACTATAGGGTGAACGAATATAGCTAAGCCAAACGTAAAGCACAGAAATTCAAACCTGCACTTCAAGAGTCAGCGGCGGAGCTCCGGCACTAGAAAGTGATATTGCATCAGGCTCCTTGGTGGAGTCTTTTGGCTGCGAAGGCGTTGATGCATCCAACGATCCATCTGCCTCCTCTTGAGCACTTTTGCGAATGGCTATCGCAATTTGCTCTTCAATCATCCGTACTGGCTCGCAGATCTCGTCCACTGATGCATTCACCTGATTCGGCGATAAGCCTGGAAGGGAGCGGTGCAGATCATCGCTTTTCCTAGGTGGATGTTCCATTTGCACCTGACGATCGAGCAAATCGCGTTGCATCGCCTGAAACAATCTCATGGTTATTTATACCAACACTTACTTAATACTGTTCACGGATGGAGGACTCGTCGAAGCCACTGACCGATGATTCCCTATAATTTATTTCAACAGCAATGCCGCCGAACGATCGAACTTCGCTGATCCTTCTTATAATCTTAGCCTTACGTAAAACTCACTTCTTGCGTACTAAGGTGGTCTTTTGTCACTACAATTTTACTTCAACTTTGATAAGTATTCTTACCTGGCAGCGGTCCTCCCGATCCCCCTCGATAACTTTCAAATTTCTTCCCGCAAAATGCGATGTAAAACAAAGAAACAATCTGGAATGCCGGCATCACAGGTTTTCAACATTCTCGCAAAAACTAAAATGAAGAGGAGAGGGAGAAAGAGTTATTTGGAATATGCATACTAGGTGGATGTGAAAAAAGTGAAAGCGACGGAAAACACTTCAAGGAAGATATTAGACAATACGCAAGAGTGAAAACTTCAGGAACTGCACGCTGTTTCATACTGCGAGACAAAGTTCCCTTAGAGCTATTGCTCGGATTACAACAATAATCTGAGCATCCATGCCAGTAATAAAACGTTTGGAAAAATCCCGATTTATACAACACTAAGACGAGGAAGCCGTTTCCTTTTAAGAATTTAACAAAGTGCCGATAGTATATGAACCTAAAACGTTCGGTTTCCTGAAAGATTTTAATTATGCTAATTGCTACAGCAGAAGGTGCGGATCCTATACTTTTCACGATACTTGAGGATGGGCTCTCTTTTGCAGTATGACCTCTACTATAAGATAAAGACCTCCATCAAAGTAGATATGATATGCGTTTCCATCAATATACAAACAAAAATTCTTCGCAAGAAAATTCGTAAAAACTACACTACAGAATAGTTCCTCATGCTTACCTACAAAGTGAACGATCAATAAGAAAGAAGTTATAAGTATTCAAGTGTGTCTACGAACTGCGTACAAGTTACAACCAGCCTGGTCAAAGAACCATTTGTGAGTTTATACGGACGGTCAGGTTTGTCAAAATATGCACAGCACAGGTTCTACTTGCTGCCAGTTAATGGAATTTGTTGGTGCGATAAGCTAAACTGAGAAGGCCCCTATCAAGCCACCTTCTTTGTCATGCTTCTCATTGGCCATGCTTTCAGATGGGTTTGTACCGGAAGTCCCATCATCACTTATGAATATTTCATTCTCCAGAAGCAACATTCGTAGATTCTATATTCTCCTCAAAGGCCAAATGCACACAATTCTGACTCTGCCTATGCTCATAAATGTGAAAGAAAGCCAAGACGGCTTCAACATGTCAGTGCAAAGCAACGATTTGAAATCCTTCACGCTTGTTTGTTTACAGAACACCTCTCAAACCGTTGTAACGTACTTCTGAGGAAAGAAAAATGTTTAATCGAAAACCACTTGCCAGCAGATTAGCGAGTGGGAATGGCCTTCCACGATTGTTCAAATTCTTGGCAAATTCGGGCAGTATGAAGCGGTTGTCAAAATTTAAGTGATCGGCTTTCAATTGTCTGTGTTCTCTGTTCGGCCCTTCGGTTGGATCAAGTACCCAACTCAATGGCCATGAACTTTCAACAAAGCAAACTGCCTCGGGATGGCATAACTGGGTCTGCAAATTGCGTCATTATACAGCTGTATTCACCTGGAAGCTCAACGATACTTCATAATCAATCCACTGACATATTATATCTTCAACTAAAAATTTGTCACTACTGAACGACATTGGAGGCGCGTTCTCAGCAAGAGAAGTTACATGTGATTATTCAGTCCTCAATGCCATCACAAAAAATGAATTGTTGGCAGAAAGACTGCTAATTTAATGCTATTATCAAAGCAAATTGGAAGCCTTTTGCAGGAAAGAATCCTGCTACAACCTACCACAGCAAAACAAATGAGCCATAATCCATCTCTTACATTATTGCTGACTTTAGGGGCAAATATTAGATCATCAATATGCGTAGAAAATAGTGATAAAACACCAATAGCTAAGAAGTGGACAGAAAACTACCTAAATCCTACTTGAAACTTTTAATACCATGTATGGTTTCATCCATCAAGAACAATGGAAAGTACGAACGATAGTGAGGAGATAATTCTTTCAGCGTAAATGTTGCTCGTTTCGGCACGCTGACATGAACGAAGAAAAGCTCCCTGCTTAAATTCTGCTTCTCCACCACTTCACAGGTCAACGACATCGCCGTCTGCGAAATTCGTCCTTCAAAACTCGTCAAAATATTTGACAAACGAAAAAATTTCATTGGAATTCAACAAAAGACGAAAATCCACCCTCCTCTTTTTTTCTCACGTCTACTGTTGCTTCTATAAGATTGCACTCATTTAGTTAAACATCTTTCTACTCTTCAAAACTTCCTCTCAAAAGCATGTAAAGCCCATTTTATGACCGGACTGCTCGTACTGATAGGTACTGCACACCTCGCAACCTTTAGGACTACATTTCATATTCGAAAGGGGTGCAATACGAATGAAATCATTCAATTTAAATTTCGCCTATTTTCATAATTAAAAACTTCGCTTTACTCACATAAGTATAAAGTCTGCTGCTAGTCAGCATTCCCCATTTACTGCGAATAAGAATGCAGTTTCTAGCATAATTAAAAATAAATAGAGATTTTGACAAATTTAAACAGCCAGAACAACAAACGATAGAAACGTGTTCTGATGCCCTTCTTTCGTCTTCACATAACGCAGTAACACGCTCACACAGCGCTAGCACAAAGCCGTTTCCACGATCAACATATTCATGCACCGCAAGTGTCTCATCGGTTGTCAACGACATTATGCGCTCTAAGACGATTTAAATACATAAATGCCGATTCCGACTTCATAGATTATTCCTAACCGTCTATAAAAAAAAGCATTTTTGGTGAGAAGATAAGGATGGGGATGAGGTCGGGATTTCTCCTGATTGAGTACCTCAAAGTAAAGATCGATCTCCAATAAGGGTTAATGAAATTAATTAGTGACCTTCATTAAAAACATTTATATGAAGATATGAAGGAAAGCACAAACCAATCACAAACTCCTAGTTGAGCAATCTACACATGCTAATACATATTGCGCTCACAGAGGATACGCTCGCACCCGTTTATCACCAAACAAAGGATTCCAGCATATGCAAGGAGAGAAAGCAGAAAGCACTACGGGAGCAATAAACTTCGCAGGAGCAAATGCTGAGGTTGTATGCAGAAGGGTAGGGAGCATACCAGGCGAAGATGAGCCGACATTCGGCACATTGTCACAATAAAACAACTCCATGACACAACTCAATGGATTTTTGCTTGCAAAATCATACGCAACTCCACATTTTTCCCGCATAATGCCGCAATTTCATCAACCTCCTCGGAAAAAGCTATCTTCGGGAAATTTGCACACTATCTGTTTAATTTTCCCGCACTGCCACCTTTTTTGCCATCTTGTGATGCATAGGCACAACTGTAGGAGAATTATTACAACATTTGAACACAACATACTCTCAAAATTCCCAGAATGTAAAATAAAAAATACAACTTGTTAAAGAAAGTAAACAAAGTTGTTGATGAAGAGAGTTACCTGGCATTAAGTTGGCAAGACGCGATTCGATTTGCAAATTCGGTAGAAACCGAACGAGCTTCTCAACACCTCGTGCACTACCCGCATCAAGGCAACTGTCCACAAGCGCCAACTCATGCAGCGTTAGATTCATTGCATGTTGGTAATTCTGAAAATCGATGAATCATCTCGTAACACTCGTCATGTTATATGCGTCTCAGATCATAGCAATTTCAACACAGATAATGAATAAGAAAAAACAGTGCTCAAATTTTCTTAAGAACTATTGGCATATAACAATTTTAGTTAATTTTCATGTAAACATCATATGTGTATCGCCCTCTTTTACCAACGCAATACATAGACAACAAACAAAAGTCGTTCTTAGCGACAGAAATCCATGAATTTGGAGTGCAAAGAAATACAACTCTCTAGCGTAAACTTCCTCAGCGCTGTCGCACTCAGTCGCCCCAATTCTCGAAATCGCATGGTGTAAACATTAGCACATTAAGCAGTGATTTACAAAACATAGCAAGTTAATATCGAGCAGCGTCTTCAGCGTATTCTTGTAAGGGAGATTGTTGGCAATGGAATGCACTAATGTGAGGCTTTCCTAATCGACCACCTATTACGCTGGAAAATAAAAGGACTTCAGAGCGCAATATGATCGATTTTGTGGCTCAGGCTGATTGCTGGAAGGTAGGCGGCGACAACACCACAACCGCAGTCACCTTCCACACATACAGCTTCAATCGACACTGCCTTGAAAAAGCAAATCAAACGGACCAATGAAGGGAAATCAGTTTTCGGAAGACTTTGTAAATTCGGATTTCCCGGGATCAAAATTCAACTCCGTGAGGTCAGTTTTCTGGAAAACAAAACACTCAGTTTAACTACACTCGCATAAAACCCGCACTCACAGCCACAAACTCACACTCATTTCTCACATCAACAATTTTCTGAAAAACACTTTCGCATGCCCATTATTCTGCAAGAATTCAACTTACAGAGTTAATGCAAGGTAAAACCGAGCCGAGGATATGCACGAAACAGGCGATACAGAGAACAGTGGAACACACAAAATACGAACCGCAGATCGTTACTCTCTATCGAAAGGGACAATGGCATTCATCACTCTCTTCCGCACAAATAAAATGGATAAATAAGGTGCAATTATGAATTTTAAACGCAAAATGAGTGCTAGTGAACAAAACAGTTGAAGAGGCACAAACAAGCAGAGGAAAAACAGAAAGAAATTTCGAGAACGGAGTGTACCTCAAAAGTAAGTGCTGAGCAAAGTGAACTCATTGTAGCACCGATGTTATGTTCAGCCGGGAAGAACAAGAACGCAATAAGCTGACCAAGTAAAAGGCGAGCTCGATCTCGACATGTCGAAAGATGATGTGCCCACGCCTGTGCACGGCTCGAAGCACCGGAACGCATTGCTATTACCTAAAAGCTATAAACATTCCAAACAGATACTGTGGCAAATTAAAATAAAATGTTAAGCTGCCGTGGCAAGAAGATGTAAATCCACATTCTTTCATTATTCACTCACTCTCTCTCTCTCTCTGGGAGTACTTTCACTCACCTCATCTACCTTTCCGTCTTCGCTAGTAATGCAGGTATCTAACAATCTGCTTCAACTCCTCTAAACAGCTACTAATTGCCGCGAGTTGGGTGTGTGCCCTCCATACGCCGAAAGCTTCTCTAAGCAAAATTTTAAATAGATTTGTTCTTAATGCATCAGCTAGTCAATCAGCGTTAAGAATGCATAGGAATACCGTAAGTGAATCTTTAGTCAATATGAGTCTTCATTCCCAAATGATTCACCTTTATGTGAAATAACAACTGCAATACTGAGGAATACTCAGCCATCCTTTCAATAAGCCTACAGATGTTTTCATCATGACGAGAACGGAAAATGAAAAAAGGCAGTACAGACAATTCGCAATCAACTGGAACATTATGTACCTGGAATAGCGCACATAAGCGAAATTTGATCGCCAAGAAAAACTGAATAGCCTTTTGAGATACAAAAGAGTGAAACACTTAAAAAGTGCTGAGATAACTATATTCTGATCCTTTTCCAGGTGAAAAGGAGAAACGAGACAAAACAGTGAAAGACAGCTTCCTCGGGTTCTGAAATAACTTCAGACGAGCTTGGTGTAGTAGTGCAGAGATTCGAGCATGCCTCGATACATAACAGCATACGATTTGTGCTTTCGCTTGATGACAGTAGTTGCATTCGATGGCGCCATCTGTGCCGACACCTCATCTCTGAAATTAGTCACTGCTCAACTAGAAAACTTGGTAAAGTAATTCATTTCTGCACAGCTCAATAGATAAAGCAATTAATTTAATGTGAAAAAGGTACAGCCTCCACTTTCTAGCCCCTTCCGTGCTCTTTTACTGTGGTCAAGATTGATTTCTATACACAGCAGCCTAAAATTTAATGAATACAGTTAACTCGGCGATCAGCAGACTTTTCAGTCTCATTTCGATAGAGGAAACCAGGTCTCTTGTTGTGCATGACATGCTGACAGCTCATATTGTTGTACATGCGNATGAATACAGTTAACTCGGCGATCAGCAGACTTTTCAGTCTCATTTCGATAGAGGAAACCAGGTCTCTTGTTGTGCATGACATGCTGACAGCTCATATTGTTGTACATGCGGTGACAAGTAGTCTCATCGCAATATAAAACATCTACATGCTGTACATGCGGTGAACAAGAAAGGTAATGACATACTGAAAGCAATAAATAAATAAACAAAAAAGAAGTAGTGAAATGAATAAACATAGGTATTACGCCGCTTCTCCGGAGCACCTCCGTATTCCTTTTGTGAAACAAGTATTCAATTATCCAAGCGCCTCTACTCATAATCTCGAAGACTTAACATGAAGTTTTTTGGTCTCCCCACTTCCAGTCACAGCAAATGGTTTACTTCGGCAAAATTGAAAGTGCATTATGGAAACTGGCATGATGTGCCAGCTTTTACAATCGTACTCATTACATTCGCCAACACATAATCAGCCATGAGCAGTAATGCATGCAGAGTTTAACTCATTTGATCATTCCCGCAGATCTTTTACAAAGGATTCAGTTGCCAATCAATAAATCAAGAATGTATACCGATTTTTCGGCACATTCAAACTACAAGCCCCTCAGAACTGGATAGGTTAATCTCAAAGGTAACGAAGCATAGTTTTCTGAGTTGAAATTGCCGGAAAAGCGCAAAAATGTCTGCATGCATAACACTACCATCATTACTAACGTCTTAAATGAATTTCAAATTAACCTACGATCGCAATCGAGGAAATTCTTTCACGGAGATTTGTGAAAGGTTCGGTGAAGAAACAGGCCACCGGTAATACGCCCTCTAATGATGAGGCGAGCGATGGATCCCTTCCGATTCAGTATCCTTGATGTGCTCACCTCGGAAAGCGAATGCGGGCGATTGTGAGCCTTTTTATAAAAACCAGAATTACATAACGGACCAATTGGAACACAAATATACTTATTCTTTAGTAAGAAGCCATTCAAAATGTTACCCTTGACTGCTTAAACTTTAAAATTTGCAACAAAGCAATATTCCTTCACAAATCTTTAAAAACGTTAATAGAAGCATATGTACTCAAACGAAAGATCATTAATCAACTCCATTAAGAAAAAGCCCATCACTATCTGCTCCGTTGTCTCACCAATCAGACAGCATCAGCACAACGCCTAATCAAAAGATACTATTTCCATTTTTTAGTATAAAAGGCAGAGCAATGCACTGTAATCTATGCCACAACACCAAACATGCATCTCAGTCCCATTTGCCGGGTGAACAATTCATATTCGCTGACCGTTTCTTTTTCCCCAATCAATTGAAGAATTTGTTGCGAACAATACCGATCGATTCGGTGCTTGGCGCAGCGCTTTCCGAGGCTGAAAATTATGCCACAATTCATGGTGTAAATTTTTGAACTTGATCGGTCACCGAACTTGATTCATAATTGCCAAATGCAATGATAGCAAAAAAAGAGTGATGCTGTCTCACATGTGGTCATTTGTGCATGCAAACGCATAGGGATATGCAGATAAACGGAAGTGCTGGAATACACTTCATTCATAAAAAATTAGACGCCAAAGTAAATTTTTTATTTCGAAACTAGAAACGTTTTGTACAATGAGTACAACCTAGCCCGTTTAAAAGTTCGCATATAAAAAAATAACGAAAAAAAGGGAATCTCAAACAAAATAAAGAACTTCAAGATAAAAAAGAAGAAAATCACCTTAGTGCGACGACTGCAAACAGAGACGTTTCGTCTTCTTACGATTTCACTCGTTTCCTCAGTACCACGACTAAGGATCTGAGTCGCATCAACAGCTATCTAAAATTCCGTTCATATTAGCAATCTCTAGTAAATGAGCGTTTTGCCCGTTCCATAACACGTACACCATCCAAAAAAAAGCGAAAATATCTGCCATCATTTCTCACATATAAAAATCATTTCTATTTTCACCTCCGATCCCTCCCGTCACTTTGTTCTCATATTTCTTGCCATATGAAATTAGGTCACGCTCTACAACCTCAACAGATACCACTTCCTTTGCATTTAGAAATTCAGTATTTACGAAAGAACTAGCATTCATGGCTCTCTTCTGTAAACTCCTCTACGCATCAGACCAGTATCAACACTGTGATGGATTATTCATCAACTAGATGTCTTTTTCTACCAATACCTTACTCTTTTTGCGTCTGTATTATTGCAATGAATTGCTGTATGTTGCCACTATGCCGACTGATCATCTAACTGCATTTTTTTCTATGCGGATATTGTTTATTATTCTTTCTTCGCTCCAAGAGACATGTTTGAGTGCTCAGTGATATTTACTGCGGGTTTTGTTATAAAGAAAAAAAGGAAACCGCCTAATGCTCTAATATAAAAATTCGATTCTGTTCAACAGAATCGAGCACTGCATGTTGCGATGTTCATATCAGTCACTGAAGCAAAGAGTTCTGTCACTCCCAGTCCCTAACAGTGACAAGGTCGTCAGCATCCCTCTTCATAAACTTTTCATTCAACAGCGCAATGACGCTAGGATCTTAAAACAGCAACTATACAAACGCTCATAATCACGTGCTGCTAAACAGTGAAATCAGGCGGATTTATAGCTGAAGTTGATCATCATCAGCACATATGTCGAAGCTGATTCCAACCACCTTCAAGAAATTGAAATGTTCAGCAAAACCTTTACTTCCAAGGCTTTTTTGGCTGTCCTTTTCTTCATTCTAACATTGAAACTGATTTTGGCTGTTTTCTCATTATCTCGGAAGCCATTGGCGTCTAACAACAAGATAAACTAACCGAACCGAGATTTTGCTATCATATTTTCAACAAAAAAATAAGAAAAACCTCATTCGCGATGCTGTGACGACTCCCCATACTTGAGGCTCGGACATTGATATTTGACGCTTCATTGTCCATTCTTCCAGAGAGCCAATCAAGCGCCTCTTCCAAACAATGTAATGCTGCATAGGCTTTAATGGCAACCGATGGTTTTATCATGAAGAAATAAAGTGAACTGTGATATCTTCTGAAAATAAACAGCCCCGAAGTGCGTTAAGATTAGGTAAACCAGAATATCCATGTGAATACTCATCCGCAATCCACAATACATCGCAAGAATTGCCAGTTCATGGGATGTTCTCACTGAACACAATGACGAATGGTTGAATGAATTGAACCTCAACCAGCTCCACCCGTCCTCTACTTATCAGCTGTGAAATGTTGTACTCTTCGGATTGCTTGAATACGCGAATGGATGCTTCACAGTGGACACAGTCCACTTACAGAAACTCGGATGGAACACTCAAATACGTTTCCAATGTTTCGACCGCCTAATAAGCAACTCAAACAACAAATCCCCTTAACCATATATCCCATTTGACGCAATCCAAATTCACCTCACCCCTTTCCATATTACAGCGCAGTTCATCAAGTCCAACTGTCAAGCCTCCTCTCTAGCCTAAGTACGCAGCTAAATTAACGTAGATAAAGCAGATGAGATAATGACTAAACAAAAGATAAGAGAATCTCAGTAATAAGAGTGCGTCTTCCAATGACTATTTCGACCACATAGCTTGAAAACAACACACCTCTTGTCGATGGACGTTGTACATCGACGACAGTGACAGCGCTGCTATCAGCAAGACTACTCGGTTTATCTCACATACGCCACTGTTTATCCGTCCTTCACCAGCATCCTGATCCTCGTAGGCGGGTGTCCCTTCAGCGCCTGCATTTGGCATTTCAGTGCATATCTGGAGATGAGAGACCCACCTCATTAACGCCTGCTTCTTTAGCATTGTTGGAATTGAATATTCTTTAATTTCATCATAAATTCTTGAGGAAATAATTTTTGAAATCTTCGAAAAACCTCAGGTTATTATGAAAGGGAAGACCAAAAACAAAAAAGAAGAATCAAAAGTCAGCTGCCGCATGTTGCATACAAGTCCAAAAGCATTCAACATCACTGCGCCTGCTAACGCAGCTTTTCCAGCATAAACAACTCAAACAAACACAATGAGATAATGCTGCAACCATTTGGGCAACCATATAGTGTTGTAAAATGTCAATCAAACGAACACCCCCTCCGTCCGAAAACATCACATCACCGAATTTTTTCCATTCCATTGCAAACAATCAATAACCGGAAATTGAAGTTGTAACTTACTGTGGTGGGTAGAATATCATGTGACCACATCTTCCACTATAAACTATAAACAAGATTGGCAACTCTCTACTTTTCTACGCGTAAAATACCCACGAAGAAACAATCCACCTTCACTGTAAAGTGGGCTTCAATTAGCCCAGTCAAGCTACAAGCACCACATCATCATACTGCATTACTACCACTACTATACTATTGCCTTTAACAAAACACTTTCACTACTAGCAATATGACCGGTAATAAATAATGCAGACAAAACAAGTGCAACTTTTAACCTCAATTCAATCTTCAAAACAAATTTCTTAACGAAAGCCTTACCCTAACAACATCATCTTGTCAACAAAATCTATTGCATTCACTTGTAACGACACAATAAACATCAATGAAAATTAATAACCATCGCGATGTCTATGTTGCATACGCTGTGAGTAGCGCATACAACAATGACCGGTGGGGTCAGCACCTCGAAGGCTACGTGTTCGATGCCACTATCATTATGTGCCCCTTGCCTACATGAGACGCTGGTGGGGCAAATCAACCTATTATTTACCTTACAAATTTAGTAACTTCCTAGTTGAAACAAGAGACAGACCGACAGACACACATACACAACCTAGCCACCATAAGTCTCGCAAAGAAAGCCTGCAAAGAGCAAGGCAAAAATACCTGCCATATTATTTCGATTCTCCGTAAATTTGAGCAATTATGCTGCTGCTACATATGAGCAATTGAAGTCGAAAATCCTACCAAAAACCCGTATCACTTTCCAACTTCAAGTTTGCTTATTTCAATTAAAACTATGAAGATTAAAGAAAGCATAGAAAATGAGTGCATTTTCAAGTTCCTCATAAACAAAACTATGGTGCTTTAGATTTCATCAACGAATTCTCGGGTAACTTTTATTAAAGATTTCTCAGGCAAGAAAACTCGAGATCCTCCCGCAAATCATGGTAGTAGCGTTTCATATAGTTGGTGATACTCGATCAATTGCTAAAACTTATAAGCTTCAACCGACCTGAAGCTACGTGTACACCCATATCTCTCCCTCCTCCTATATACTAGAACAATTTCCGCGAACCCTCTGACGACCAAGTCAACTACAGTTTTCTTCCTCAAAACCTTCGCCCCCTTCAAGAACACACAACATCCTCTTTAATGGACTATTCCTTTCTATCAGGCAAATGAACCCAATTCCGGAAATGCCGAAAGTATATCATCTGTAACGCTTAATAAAACAATAACGAAAGGTTGAATGTTGCTCACATGAAAAAAAAAAAAAAAAAAATGGAGAAACCTCATCATCACCGCAGTAATCCTCATCGTCACGCTCACTGCCCAAATCGGAGCGAGATGTGCGTCCACATTTATCATAACGCTCCGAGCGATTACTTCGAAACGACCAATTTCGTCGTTCTCTTCTACTCTCATCTCGAATCGACTTTGCATAATCCAAATTTGGGAAGCTATGTACATCCGAATTTTCGCACACCTGAAAACATCGCGAAACAGTTCAAGAAATTCCCGTACTGGTAAGAGAATATTTATTTAAATGATCCGTGCCGGAATACCACAATAAAAATCAGCTGTTCTGCAGAATAGGTCACCATAATCCATACCGAAAGGTACCAAAAACTATGTTAAAAGCAACCGCTCAGCTCATTTTGATGAACTTCTTAATAAAATGCTCATTAAAAAATTTTCAAATTAAACTGAGGAACGCAAAAATTATTTCGTAAAATTGAGCTGGGTCTTATTTCTAATATTTCTTTAAAATTGCACATAATCAATATTATTAATAACAGAAGAGATAAGCAAAACTTTCACGTACTATACGATTCACGTCGGTGGCTGAAGAGAATGCATCGCCTCGTCGAGGAATCAATGTGCTAGCTTCATCAACATTACGTCGCGACTCACGGTACGGCGAATACCGATCGGTTCTTTGGAAGCCTGTAAGCACTCACCTATTCAGAGAGAATACAGTAATACCTTAAAATAGAACATCAATGTCCAATATCGCAACCTCACTGTGCTCTACTACATCGACTAACCGCACCAAGGCACCCTTTCAACGAGTCACACATAACGACCGCAATCATATCGAGTTTTTTTTTTTTTTTCTAGTTAGGATCGAATTAATCTGTTCATTAAGCAACTAATCTACCCTTTACTATCTGATACCTTGTGGACGGGAAGCCCGGTTCAGTTAAGAATATCACAGAATTGGAGCAGGAGAGGAAGGGGGGGGGGACAGAGAAACAAGCACGTAGACCCTACATATGTACCCGCTTCCTCAGCCGCACCGCATCACTATATGAATTACCAGAAACGGTAGAAATAAATAAAGAAGCTGATTCACTGGTGACTCTATTAAACTAACAAAGCAAGAAAGGAAGCATAAAGCGACTTACATTGAACATGAGTTGTGGCACGTTGTTCAAGTCCCACATCATCGCTAGTCGCGATGCCCTGCAATCTGAACTCACTTAGAGCGAAGCGAAGCGGAAGCTGAAGTTGCACCTAATGAAAGAAAATGTAAAAAAGTAGGATAGTTCTGGTAATTAAAGTGATAATAAAATTAAAAACTTCTCTCTCCACTAGCGCTCTCAGGTATCACTTTAGCTAGACAAAACCCAACTCGCTGAAGCCAACCAAAAAA
>JAAVTS010002435.1:0-12113 GCA_022845575.1 Baylisascaris ailuri
GAAAATCTTACTGCTATTAATTACGTCTGTGTGGGTCCTCTTTGCTCTCCGCTATCAATATCACTATTGGCAACAAACCTCAAGCACATTTCTCGCATTCAAAACAATACCCACTTCTTTTCTCGAACGGGAAAATGATCAGGTTTGTTTTGGTGCCACATATTGAACATGAGGAGGGCTGATGTTTCTAGTGTATTAGAGAGCTACGCTTCCCCTCTACAGAACAAGTTCGCTTTCTCTTTTCGCTTGTGCGGGGCGTTCACTTGTATGTCCAGCTAACATCCACTTTGTCCATCTATCTCTTACCAAATGAACCCCATATTTAGTACTTCCTCTAGCCATCGCTATCTTAGTAACGCACCAGTGAAAAACTTCACATGTTTAGTTACATGCCAATACGGTAACTGTTCAGTCTCATTTCTAATCAAACTCACCAGTTATGCCACAAAGATTCAAAACTTTCTGCTTGGCGAAGGTATGGATGTACATCAGCCATGAATATTATCAGCGTCGTACATGAGAGAGTGATTGTTTCCCAGACATATGTCTAAGTCTATATATACATCAGGATTGTTGGCTCACTGATTAATGCGCTTGCAAAGCGTATAGCATAGTGAACTTGCTAAGCGAGGAGCGTTAAAGAGTCAATTCTGTGTGCATGCGTGTGTACGTGCACATGGCTGGTAGACAAATGTTTCATCTTGAGATCCACTGAAATTTGAGTTTAAAAATGTGACCAATATGATATAAAGTATAGATTTATAAGTGCAAATCGTGGCAATATTTCAGTTAGAGATTTTAAATTGTTGGGCAGTGGTGTGATACAGTAAGTTCATTTTGTGGATCGCAGCAGTTGCACTGTAAAATCAATTTGAACGTCATATTGTTTGATCGTTGCTTCGTAAGCATATCAAAAAAAAGTTTTTACCTCACTACAAACCAAGAAAGATGTGAAACTCATGAATTATTGAAAAGGAATATTCGAGTCATTTTAATGATTTAAAATTCACTTTTTCATGGCACTTTCTCATCTTCATAGTTTTTGGTTTCCATAATATCACTTTTTACAGACAGAGATGAATCGATCAATGATTATCTTAGCATGGACCCCTTTTTTCGAATATGATTTAGCTGAATGGATGTATGAAGTGGGCCTTTCCGATTGTGAATATAGATGCATTGCGACGAATGATCGACGGTTGCTTTTTTTTTTTTTGCTTTCTCAACTTGCAATTGATCCTCATGCTTCTTCTCAGTACCGATTGAAAACACTCCAAGAATTCAACATTGATAATCTGCCATAAAAGGCCAGCCTGTTATGATGAATGTCGCTTGCTGTTTTGACGAGCGCCGAGTGCGCCAACCTGTTTCGATTCACATCGCCGCTGTTTTGGCCAGCGTCGAAGGCGCCAGCCTGTTGTGACGTATTTTCGTCGCTGTTTAAGCGAGCGCCACGGTCACCGAACTGTTGTGACGTGTCCTTGCCTCATTTTTGGCGAGGGCCGAAGGCGCCATCCCGTTGTGATGTATTTTGCCGCGTTTTCGGCGAGCGTCGCGGACGCCGGCCTTTTTTGATGCGTGTCGGCCAGCGTTTTGGAGAGCGCTGAAGGCGCGATTCCCCGGCATTCATTTCGGTTGCTGTTTTGGCGGGCGCCGGGGGCGCCGATCCCTCTAATTTACTTTCGCTGGTGTCTTGGCGCGCGCCGCGATCGCCGGATTATAATGTGTTTTCGCGGCTGTTTTGGCGAATTCCGCCGGCGGCAGCCCGTTAAATACTTTTCGCCAACAACTTGGCGAGCGTTGCCGGCGCCAGCCTATTAAGATTCACTTTTGCCGCCGTTTTGGCGAAAGCCTAAGGCGCCAGCTTGTTGTGATTAGTCTTCGCCGCGGTTTTTTTTGGGAGCCGAAGGTGCCGGCTTGATGTGATGTATTTTCGCCGCGTTTTCGGCGAACGTCGCGGTCGCCAAGCTGTTGTGATGTGTCTCCGCCGCAACTCTTGCGAGCGCCAAAGGCGCCGCTTCGTTATGTGTTCTCGCCGCCGTCTTGGCGAGCGTCGAGGACGCGGCTCGTCGGCATTCATTCCGGTCGCTGTTTTGGCAAGCGCCACGGACGCCAATCTGTAATTTACTTTCGCCGCTGTTGTGGCGGGCGCAGAAGGCGTCAGCCTGTTGTGATGCATTTTTGAAGCTGTTCTGACAGGCGCCAAGGGCGCTTGTCCGTTACGATGTGTTTTCGCGGCTGTTTTGGCGAGCGTCGCCGGCGCCAGCTTATTAAAATTCACTTCCGCCACCGCTTTGGCGAGCGCCGGAGGTGCCAGCCTGTTTTGACGTGTTTACGCCGTTGTTTTGGCGAGAGCAGGAGGTGCCGGCTTGTTTTAATGCATATCGGTGCCAGCATCGAGTGCGCCTAAGGCGTGGCCCGCCAGCATTCATTTCACTTGCTGTATTGGTGAACGTCGCGGGCGCCAATCTCTCTTAAGGTAGTTTCGCTGGTATTTTGTTGAGCGCCGCGGGTTCCAGGCTTTTATGATGTACTTTCGTCTTATTTTTGACGGGCACCGGAGGCACCAGCCTGTGACGATTGATACTGTCTACTGTTTTGACGATACCCTAGGCGGCAGCCTGTTATGATATGTTTTCGCTGTTGTTTTGGCGAGCACCGAAGGCGTCGGCCTGCTATGCTGAATATTGCTTGTTGTTTTCGCGAATGCCGTAGGCGCCAGCCTGTTATGATTTATTTTCGCCGCTATTTTGCGAGCGCCGTGGGTACTGACTGACCCGTCACAACATGTTTTCGCCGCCGTTTTGGCGTGCACCGGGACGCCAGCCTGTTTCGACGCATACCGGCCTCTGTTTTGGCGAGCGCCGAAGGTGCGTTACGCCAGCGCTTATTTCGGCTGCTGTTTTGGCGGGTGCCGAAGGCGCCAGCCTGTTGTGATGTGTTCTCGCCGCTGTTTTGGCGAGCGTCGAAGGCGCCATTCTGCTACGATGACCATTGGCTGCTGTTTTCTCGAGCGCCGTAGGCGCTAGCATGTTTTGATGTATCTTTGCCGCTATTTTGACGAGCGCCGCGGACGCCAGCCTGTTATGATGTATTTTCGCCGCTGTTTTGAAGAGCGCCGAAGGCGCCAACCCGTTTTGGTGCAAATCAGGGCCTGTTTCTGCGGGCGCCGAAGGCATGGCGTGCCAGGATTCATTCTGGCTGCTGTATTGCGACTCTCGTAAGGTACTTTGATTGATGTTCTTGTGGGCGTCGTGGGCGCCAAGCTTTTATAACGAACTTTCGCCGCATTTTTGGTGAGCGTCGAGGGCGCCAGTCTGCTGTGATGTATTTTACCGCGTTCTTGACGAGCGCCGCCTGCGCCAGTCTCTTGTAATGCAGTTTCACCACTGTTTTTGCGAGCGCCAAAGGCGCCAACCTGTTATGATGCATATTGCTTGCTGTTTTGGCGAGCACCGAAGGCGACAGCCCGTTATTTTGTGTTTTCGGCTCATTTTTGGCGGGCGCCGAGGGCGAAAACTTTTCGTGTTGTGTTCTCGCCGCATTTCTGGTGAGCGCCGAGGGTGCCACCCTGTCGCCCCTATTTCTTCGAGCGTCGAAAGCGCGACCCGTCAGCACTTATCTCGGTTGCTGGTTTGACGAGCGCCGAAGGCGCCGCGTGTCTTATGTATTCTCGCCCCCGCTTTGGCGAGCGCCGAAAGCGCCAGCCTGTTATGCAAAGTTTCGTCTTCTTTCTTTGCGAGCGCCGAGGGCGCCAGGCTGTTTCGATGCATATCGGCCGGTATTATGGAGAACACCGCCGGCCCCAGCGTCTTAAAATGTACTTTCGTTTTGGCTGTTTTGATGTGTTTTCGCTGTTGTTTTGGCGTGCGCGGAGGGCGCCAGCCTGTTTCGATGCATATCACCTACTATTTTAGCGAGCGCCGTAGGCGCGAGTTTGTTGTGTATTACTTCGCCTTCATCTTTGCGAATGCCGAAGGCGCGTGTCCGTTGTGCGTGTGAATTTGAAATGGACAAATAAAACAATTCATCACGGGCGCATTTATTAACTCACGATGACTCCATTTTCGTCCTGTTTTTTGCAACTAAATTGGTGGGATTTGTGGAGGAGTGTGGCACGTGCACAAGTCGAACACGCGCTAGTCATTATGAAAGATGACTGCAATTTAATGCATATTAGACGATTTGTACAATGTACAGTTGTCGTAGCACGAGTAGCATTGTCATAAATATCTCAAAAATTTAATTGTTACTTTATTCAGGAGCCTATCAGCAGCTCGAGCTGTTTTATTCCATATACGAGATATGAAATGGACTGATTTACCTCCCTCGAGATCGCCGGAAAATCTTTTTGCATTTTATCTACATGAATCTCCACCACATACGGGTGATATACTTGATTATATCCCCAGTGATTATTTTAATTTAACGATGACATACAGGTATGGTATAGAGACCGTTTGAATCGACACTAACCATTTCTGAGAGTTTTGCGATAGTGATGCGACTCTCTCCTTTGAACGCCAAATTGCATCACTGAAACGATAATAGTGAATAGATAGGAAGAGGATTAAGTTACTTGAGAAGTAAAACGACGAAAAAACTTATGAATGTTCTATTTTTCTATATATACACTTCTTGTTTTTCGGTACCTAGTGCGCGTTGATCCCCTTCTCCTAGTTAAGAGAGTTGAATATATTTTGTATTTCAAATCGTTCCAGTCGCGAATGTTTTTCCTTCAATAGAAAACGGAAATTCTTGAAGATTGGATAGCGACATATATGCTGGATATGGATTTATGAGGCCAATCGATAATTTCACATCAAGCGAGGAAGTCTGGAGGTGGGACGAAGTAAGTATGTTATTGATAAGAAGTGCTTCTCCTTGAGAGTTGCACAGAATGATTGATTACGGATTCTGCTAATTTATTGCATATATTCGTTTTGCTTTGAATACTAGAGAGACGTTGCGGAAATTTCGTTACCGATTCAGTTTGAAAAAGAACGCACTCATAAAAGATTGTAAAACTACCGCCATTTCCATACAAGCAGAATGAATTTCGACTCTTGTTCGCGGAATCGTGAATGATTGATTGGTTGATCCACAGACAACAGGAGCACGCACGGCTTTTATATGCAGGATATCGGTCTTTCGAGATTATCTTCCAAAATGGGAGCCTAAAATTCAGCGCCATGGGAGTTGATTGTGCTTTCAGAATCTCCTGAGGTAATTTAGTGAAGAGATGTACATTTTGTTGCAGGTTGAGAGGATTGTTGAAAACAAAACAAAGTCTGCGCTATTGTTCGTGTCGAACTGTGTCACCGAATCGAAAAGGGAACTGTATACGCGTGAGCTTGCACGGTATATTGAAGTCACTGAATTCGGGCGGTGTTCGAAGAGGGAGTGCGATGCACAGTGTGCTGAACAAGAGATCGGTTAGTATCTGACAATAATCACATCGTTGGGTGATATGCTGCAATGCAATATGGAAATCACGAATTCCTAGCGCACAAAGTAACTCACCATTAGTGGGAATATCAGGATGATCCAAAGAGCTGCAGTTCGCTATCGTTTCAAATGTTATGTGTCTGTTGGTCTTAACAGTATAAGTTAGTACGTACTATTCCAACACATGATACCGAAAATACTTTTAATGCGTCTGAATGTCTGCTTTCATCATGATCTGTGTTGTTAGCACTTAAATGTTTGAAGTCATTTCTCAATTCTTCAACCCGATGTTCAGTAAAGGCGAATATGCACATATATGCAAACGCATAGACCGATTGCCAACGCGACCGTAATTATGTCACTAAATATATATACGAAAAGCGGTTGATGCACCATGTTGAAAATTCAACGTCAGCTATTCACACACTTTGTTAGCAGGTGCTGAATCGATGTCAACAAATACATTTAAGTTCAAAAAGCCTCACTGAACTAAAAAAAAAAAAAAAAATCCCATCACTGGATTTGCACTTTTGCACCAAGTCCGCCACCAAAAAGTCCGAAAAGTCCAGTAAAATTCAACAAATCCATTCAATTTGAACTATATCCTCATGAGTGGATAAATGTCTACTAACAATTGTGCAAGAGCAGTAGGTGCCACACGGCTTTTCAGTTTCACTTGAAATACTTGAATAGATTCACTTGAAATACTTGAATAGAGAGTGTGAAAAATATTTGTTAAACTTGATGCAGCGTAAAACTGCTGCTTGTCCAGAAATCGTTACAAACTTACTGCCATGACCTCTCAGTGATCTCACTAATTGGAAGGGACGTCTGAAGACTTTCTTCATATGATTTCCCTCAATATGCGGATGGAGCTTCAGTAGGAATCGCTGTTTCCAATACATCTGACGATGTATTGGAAACAGCGACCCATTCACGCCATCCTGGACAAAAGGTCAATTTTCTGAACTTTCCAATTGATTTTTTATTGAAAGTTATGTTGGCTCCACAATCTCATAAGCTTAATGCGCTAGATCATTGTTTGTTAGCAGATTGCTGAGGTCTGCTTATCTCATTATTCCTCATCAATTTCTGCAATTATTAATACTGTTTCAATTGTTATTACCATTGTTATCGCTTATCATTGTTACCATTATTGTCATTAATATTATTATATTCCGACCTTTGCTATGTTTATTCTCAATAACTTTTACTAACTGCAGCACAGCATCACTTCTATCTCGCTTTCGAGAATAGCGTTTGTCGCGACTACGTAACCGAGAAGATCTTTACACGGATGGAGAAAATCATTTTACCTATTGTTCTAAAGCGATCAATTGCAAGCAGTTTACTCCCGAATGAATCTTTCATTGCGGTCGATGATTTCGATTCACCAGCAACTCTTGCCACATATCTGCAATACCTCCAAAATAATAAGACCGAGTACATCAAGTGAGCCATTCAAGCATTTTTATATGAAATAAAATTCCGGTGAAATCCCATCATCTCGATTTCCACTGGAATGAAGTGCTCTTCCTCCTTATCGACTGACCTCTCTTCCTCAGTGATGCTTAATAGTCTCATGAGAATAACATTCGTAAAGGAACAAGTGGAATATTTATCAGACCAACATTGCGAGATTGAAAAAAAAAATGTGCAGGAAAATAGAAGGGAAATGGCGCAAATGCAAAGAAAAGTGACGCTGCAAAAATAATAAGAGGAAAAATAATGCAAACCAATATTTGCTACGAGAAAGGGAAGCTCCAGATTGCAACAAAATGCATACCGCTACTTCGGTCATAAAAACAGTACGGATGGAAATGGTAGAAAACTTCACACTGCAAGGCTTGAATTTCGCAGAAGAGAATGCATTCCGCACACGATATAGAATTAGAATTGCAAGTTTTTTTTAACGATTTAGATGAAAAATTTCAAGCTTAATTCATAGGCAAATATTGCCTGAAGATTGCCAGCGTTCTATTGACCTGAACGATTGGTCTCATAAGTTACCAACGGAATTTAAACTATGCTGAATGCTTTAATATTCACCTGATGCAGCCGCTTGTGCGCGCGTCCATAAAAGTATTCGTTTTTCATAGCTCGATCGGGTTTAAAACGCTTGCAAGGTTTGAATTAACTTGGAATTAATTGCAGGAAGTCAAGTTAAAGTGTTAAATTTACTGAAAAATATTCGTGGCTTCACCTTCGATGGTTCTCGCTTAGAAACTAGCGTGAAAACACAGAAACGCACATACTTGTGCCATATTCATAAAGCAGCTTTGCGCATTGTCGCCCAGTAATCTGTCCTTTCTTTTATTCATAACTCGCTCGTACTTTAGCAGGTTGAACCTGTTATCAGTGACGCCTTTTTGAGTTTCTCCGGAGACATGTTTTCGCACCGCTTCCTTCCGGAATTATCTCCATCCTTCCTTCCATCTTGCTGAAATACTAAGCGGTACAAGGGCAGAATCGGAGATTTAACGGTAAATTAACTAATATTTGTTTCAATTTCCAGATACTTCGAGTGGACAAAAGTATATAAGAGAAAAACAAACATAAATTATGCGTGCAATTTGTGCACCTTTCTTCACACCGATTCGAAGAACCCACGTGTTATACACGACATAAAAAGCTGGTGGTTGGACAACGGCAGTTGCATAAACGATTACGCAGCGCACTTACTCGCTGATTAATCAGTAACTCACTTCCCCACTATTGAATCTCGCTAACATATTATTGCCCAAGTCGAACAATTCCTTTGTGAATATGGGATGTTCGACATTAGATGCCTGAGGGGTTGAGATGGCCGAAACAGAAGAATTTGGAAAGCATTTCGATCATCGGATGGCTTCATCAATTCGATATTTTTGAGCACGGGAATGCCGAAAAATGTTATTTCGAAAAATCATAAACTTTGTTATTCGCAGTTTGAAGTTTGGCACCTGAGTATTTTCCAGTTTTACAGCCATGTTACGCATTACATCCATTATTCGGGCTGTATCGCTCTGGTCGGATGGAGAATAAAGATTTCAGTTGGAAGGTTTCGGCTCACGGAACGCGTCACCAGGTTGCTAAATAATTAAACCACAGCGAATCTCAAGTAGTGAATGGAGGAACATATAAAATCTTCGAGAAGGAAACAATATTGGCCACAGCGAAAATATTGCAGACACAAAGTGAAATACAAAGGACTATGTATACAGTCGATGCCCACGACAAGACGGTAGATTTAAAGCTTTAAAGACGGTACCATGCGTGTCTCAATTCGACATACTGCCATCATGTATGTACAGGTTGCGTAGGTTTGCACCGTAGCCCGTTGACGGCTCTTAATATTCTAAGTACGGTAAATGCAATAGTATCAAATGTTCACTTTCGTTGCCTATGATATTTTGGCTAGGGAAAGTGACACATCTGAAAAGAAAGGCGATGAAAGTGCTTGCTTTCTCTTGAGCAAAATTGAGAATGCTGTTCTTCATTAGATAAAGGCAGTGGTCGAAACACTGAGGGCAAAAAAGACCCGAAGGTTGTGGTGGACCCGCTGTCGAAAGCTTCAAAAGTGCTATCATCGTCTTGCTTGTGAATCTGCCACTGCGACATGTGTTGGGGGTTGTGAAGGCATCACCCAATGATGCACAATGATGCTAGACATAAGTTTGCATTATTGTAAACTTGGATTAGACATAAACTTGCATTAGCGTTGGCTACCACTATGCTGGTAAAGTTCATGACTTGCACCTGCAGACACCACTGAAATGCGTTCGCTGAAGAAGCACGAGCTGTAGTCGTTACAGCCTTTTACATGTCCGGTTCATTCTCAGATGCAAGATCAGCAGCTGCGTAGATTATTGTGTTGATATGATTGTTCGGAATGGACTGAGGGCGGACTCTTTTAGAGTCACGTAGTACAGGATGATGGTTTCGATTGCGTTTTAAGCATGGAATGAGAAGCCACTGCTTAAGTTAACGCGCACGTAACGTTTTCACAAGTAATGTTAAGTCGCTTAAATGGTTATTTGGTGGTTCGACATCCGATTATGACTGTGACATTCGAATGATTTCCAAATCCTTGAATAACAGACCGGAGAAATTTCTTCTCGATGGTGCGTATCAAAGAAAAGGTGTTGATTGCTTCTCCCTGGTGTTAGAGAAGCATGCGATCAATTTGGTCTGTCGTGTAGCGTAATCTTATGTTGGTAGCTCGTGGAAGTCTTCAAATTCACCGTATAATGCTTTATGAGATTTTCTTTGTCATATTTCCATGTGAATGCTTCGACTACTGTATTGTTCGGTTGAAAGCGAAAGGCGTAAAGCAAAGTCAACATGGCTGCAGATATGATGAGATCGCTTCTTATGCCAGTCAACGTGGAGATATGAGACCAGTCAACACAGAGATCAATTTTTGCAGATCGGGCAAAGACCGGCGAGCAATAGATTGCTCAAAGCAGTCCCAAAAGTCGGGCTGCTTTTGCAGTCCGCCACCAAACGTTTTCGGTTCGAATTTTGGAAGCGAAACACTATTAGAAATTAGCTGCCTAAATTCGATAATACATACATCAGTGCCTGGATAACACATTCTACTTCCTGGACGATTGCAATTCTGGTCACCAACTGAGCCCTGACAGTTTCCAGCATACGGAGAAATCCTGTTCCTTGAGATTTTTGAAAAGTACCACTTCGTGGGCTCGATCGATATTGGTTCGAGGATGAGCTTCAATCCATTGATGCTTCTGTTGCGAAAGAAGATTGATGAAATCTATTGCTTGACTCCTTTTCAGCCCATGAGCTTCGAGCATTTTTTCGTATTCCCGCCATGCCTTGGTAGAAGCTGTTTCTGGACCGTAAGTAAACATAGGTAATCAAAGGTAATCGCGCAGTCGCAGGTGGCCTGGACTGTACCGCTAATCACAGGTAAACCAGTCAGGATAGCTGCAGTCGAGCGTGCGTGTATCACAGCTGCGACTCTGCGAGCTCCTCTGGTCATCCCTTAATACAGTGTGTCTTATAAGCCGGCTTGAAAAGTTCGGATGATAGAGCTGTGAATGTACTGGATGGATGCAGTTACTTGTTCAGCCGCCATTTCATTATCGTCGAACTTAAATTACTTTGTGACGCAGTTGGTTGCTTCAAACAATGAATGGACGAGTACACTCAACGAACGAATGCCTTGAGAGAGGAATGCACTCAATGTACGAATGTATGAGCGCATTGAATGCAAGGATGCACCAAATCAACTGCACGAGAGAAATGTGCGAGCGAATCGAGTGAACCAACGAAAAGCATACATGTAAAGTAGGCGAGTCGGCTATAGATCAAGCGAGAATCATTCATCACGCAAGGTGAGTTAAAGAAGGTCAAGAGTAAAGAGGGAGATCAAACAGCTACCCACCATGTATCGTTAAGCTGGATTGAGGCACAATCGGGAGGGTATAAGAGGGGTTGATATACTCACGTATTCATTCCAGCATCTCGATTGGTCTAAAGGCAGAGTGGGCCCACCTGTGGACGTTGGAGTGTGCGAGGTGGTGAGGAGCAGCGAAAAGTTCGACTGCGGGGTTGCACTGGCGATCTAAGCTATTTTTGTCTCTTCGTGTTTGCCACCATATTGTATAAGTGCGATAAAACATTCATTCTTATAACTGTTGTCTCGATGTAGGGTGTTGACGCTCATGGAGACCAGCACAGCTTGACGAGCCAAGGGGAGCTGGTCTTTTGTAAATGAATAAATTTTATATATATATACTGCATGCGTTAGGTGCTACTCGCTCCTCGGAGACAAGACAAAAGGTGCGATCGGAAGAGATGTAGTTGGAAATGTGCAATCTTATATTGCAAAGAAGGGTGACAGTATAATACAAGATAAATACTGGTCTATGTACTAGAGCTTTGCAATATAGAAGTGTGCCATCCCATCTGGCACTGTTCTCCATTTTCGCTATAGCAATTGTACCTGTGATTTATCTACAGGGAATTCTATCTCCCCTGAAAATCCTCATGGTGCAAGCGCTGAAATGAAAGGGCGTGATTGAAGTTACAGAACACACACTCCTATACATAAAAGCGAAACGCTTCTCATGGCATTGAATATTAAACATTATTAAATGGTGATATGAGAATGAAATGTCACATTTACCGATTCACAAGGTGCGAACTGATCTGTTATATTTCCATATCCGTTTTCCGCTTACTCTCTTAATTCCAGTAGTAACCTCAGTTCCCTTAAAACGTTCATTTGCACTTTAACCAACATATCAATTTGTGGTGGAGCAATGAATTGACTCCACTTGATGAGCGTCAAGAAAGCATTACGCTGCAGAAGCGAGCATTAAAAGCTCAAGTGACTGCTGATTTGCACACATATTTGTGTATTTCTTCTTTATTGGCGATATTTTGCCAACGAGATGATGACCTTGGCCGGCTTGCTGAAAAACTAAAATATCTGTAATCAACTGCTACTCATTTGTTTGCCCTCTTCCGTTCAAGCGTGAGTTGATTAACCCCTTATCGCTTCATAAATCTTGTTCATCGCTTTGACTTTTTGTGTTCATTTCTCATCACGCTCATTTCCTCTTTGCACAGATTCTATGTGTGCGAAAATCTTGCTGCATCAATGTTTTAGCTAATAAGAATGCTTTGTTACCGTAATTTCCATGTTTCGCTCTGGT
>JAAVTS010002435.1:14331-29886 GCA_022845575.1 Baylisascaris ailuri
TCAATCTTCCGTTTTTATGACACTTCTTTTAGGCGATTGTTCACTGAAAATCTTACTGCTATTAATTACGCCTGTGTGGATCCTCTTTGCTCTCAGCTATCAATATCGCTATTGGCTACAAACCTCAAACACAGTTCTCATTTTCAAAAGAATGCCCACATCTCTTAAATGGGAAAATGCTCAGGTTTGTTTTGATGGCACATATTGAACATGAGAAGGGCTGATGTTTCCAATATATTAGAGAGATGCGCTTGCCATCTGCACAGCAAGTTCGCTTCTATCTTTTTTATCTATGTTATCTTCAAGCCATTTACTTGTATGCCTTGTGAAGTGAATCCCCATAATAAATAGTGCTTCCTTTAGCCATCGTTATTACTGTCGCAAAGCCAACAAAAATTTCCGCTTGTTTAGCAACATGCCTACTCTGTAGCACTTCAGTCACATTTCTGATCAGTCTCTCACTACTCATTGCACAAAGATTTTCTGCTTGTCGAAAGTGTGAAAGTACGTCAGCCATGAATATATACTGGCGTTATGCATTAGAGAGACTATTCCCCGTATGATGCAGTGATTGTTTCTCAAGAGTATGTCTTTGAAGTATGTACCACCAGAACAATCCGTTCGCTTACCAATTCACTTGAAAAGTGCATGCTAGAGTGAACTCGGCTTATTAAGAGTGGGAATTATTATTAAAAGTCATTTCTATGCGCATGCATGTGTGCGTCTACACGATTGATAGACGAATATTTCAAGTTGAGAGCCTCTAAATTTGAGTTAAGAAATTGCTCAATATAATATAAAGCATAGACTTTTATGTGTGAATTTCGTCAACATTTTAGTTATGGATTTGAAATTGCTGGGCAATGATATAATCTAGTAAGTTCAGTTGAATATATTTTTGTAGTCACAACAATTGCGCCTAAAATGAACACTATAAAATCAATTTTAAATTCACGTTGGTTGATCATTACCTCGCATGATGCCTCAACAAAAAAATTTGAAGTTGAGCATCTACTACGAAGCAAACTAGAATTGAGAGTGGCGAATTACTGAAAGGAAATATTCGAGTCATATTTATGATCTAGATTTTACTTTTTTTGTGATACCTTTTCATTGTTAAAGTTTTTGCTCCCACAATATCACATTTTATAGGCAGAGATGAATCGATCAGTGAATATCTTAACATGGACTCCTTTTTTCGAATATGATCTGGCTGAGCTACTGAACAATAAGAGCTCTCCCGACTGTATATACAAATGCATCTTTACGAATGATCGGCGGTTGTTCTATTTTCATTTCTTTCTTGCATATTGTTGTTGCTCAAGCCTTCTCTCAATGAGGGTAAGAAATCACTTCAAGATTTTCATATTCATAATTTGCTACAAGCAAGGTAATCCTGCACTATAAGAATGTTATATTTTCTAATTTAGAATGGTATTATATGAGCAGACACATCAGAATCAAAATTGAGGATTCTGTCCGCAATCTATCTGATACGACAAGCCATCACGAAAATTTTTCTAAAAATCTTCATAAATTAGCAAAAACGAATACGCGAAAACGTGAATGATAAGCAGATATGAAAAGCAATAAAGGGTTTAGTACGATAAGGCTTCCTAAAGTATTTTAGTTAGATGTGGTAAAAATAACAGAGGTCAGTAAGTGAGATAATTGAGTATCAATTTCGATTTTCATGTGAAATCTAATGTAAACAACGAACTTCTCAAATCGTTATGAAAGAGAGCAATGATCACAGTTTAAAGTTTGGCAGACAGCTGATTCAACATAAGGCCGTCGTAGCCCCTCCCCCCACTCTCTCGCCTCCATCCTCTGCCCATATCAATGTTTCCTCTACCCATTCAGGCAACCGCTCGCTGATACAGGAATGACCGAACAGAATTGAGCGTTTACACCAGCTCTAAATATAACGGAAAAATCACGTAACATCATCCCAAATGGTTCAGGAAACTTACCGTAACTTCATTCAGCAATCTCTCAACGGCTGGAGTTGTTCTCTTCCACGTGCAAGATATGAACTCGACTGATTTACCTGAGTCGAGATCCCCGGAACAACTCTTTGCATTTTATCTACAAGAATCTCCACCACATACGGGTGATATACTTGATTATATCCCCAGTGATTATTTTAATTTAACGATGACATACAGGTATGGTATAGAGACCGTTTGAATCGACACTAACCATTTCTGAGAGTTTTGCGATAGTGATGCGACTCTCTCCTTTGAACGCCAAATTGCATCACTGAAACGATAATAGTGAATAGATAGGAAGAGGATTAAGTTACTTGAGAAGTAAAACGACGAAAAAACTTATGAATGTTCTATTTTTCTATATATACACTTCTTGTTTTTCGGTACCTAGTGCGCGTTGATCCCCTTCTCCTAGTTAAGAGAGTTGAATATATTTTGTATTTCAAATCGTTCCAGTCGCGAATGTTTTTCCTTCAATAGAAAACGGAAATTCTTGAAGATTGGATAGCGACATATATGCTGGATATGGATTTATGAGGCCAATCGATAATTTCACATCAAGCGAGGAAGTCTGGAGGTGGGACGAAGTAAGTATGTTATTGATAAGAAGTGCTTCTCCTTGAGAGTTGCACAGAATGATTGATTACGGATTCTGCTAATTTATTGCATATATTCGTTTTGCTTTGAATACTAGAGAGACGTTGCGGAAATTTCGTTACCGATTCAGTTTGAAAAAGAACGCACTCATAAAAGATTGTAAAACTACCGCCATTTCCATACAAGCAGAATGAATTTCGACTCTTGTTCGCGGAATCGTGAATGATTGATTGGTTGATCCACAGACAACAGGAGCACGCACGGCTTTTATATGCAGGATATCGGTCTTTCGAGATTATCTTCCAAAATGGGAGCCTAAAATTCAGCGCCATGGGAGTTGATTGTGCTTTCAGAATCTCCTGAGGTAATTTAGTGAAGAGATGTACATTTTGTTGCAGGTTGAGAGGATTGTTGAAAACAAAACAAAGTCTGCGCTATTGTTCGTGTCGAACTGTGTCACCGAATCGAAAAGGGAACTGTATACGCGTGAGCTTGCACGGTATATTGAAGTCACTGAATTCGGGCGGTGTTCGAAGAGGGAGTGCGATGCACAGTGTGCTGAACAAGAGATCGGTTAGTATCTGACAATAATCACATCGTTGGGTGATATGCTGCAATGCAATATGGAAATCACGAATTCCTAGCGCACAAAGTAACTCACCATTAGTGGGAATATCAGGATGATCCAAAGAGCTGCAGTTCGCTATCGTTTCAAATGTTATGTGTCTGTTGGTCTTAACAGTATAAGTTAGTACGTACTATTCCAACACATGATACCGAAAATACTTTTAATGCGTCTGAATGTCTGCTTTCATCATGATCTGTGTTGTTAGCACTTAAATGTTTGAAGTCATTTCTCAATTCTTCAACCCGATGTTCAGTAAAGGCGAATATGCACATATATGCAAACGCATAGACCGATTGCCAACGCGACCGTAATTATGTCACTAAATATATATACGAAAAGCGGTTGATGCACCATGTTGAAAATTCAACGTCAGCTATTCACACACTTTGTTAGCAGGTGCTGAATCGATGTCAACAAATACATTTAAGTTCAAAAAGCCTCACTGAACTAAAAAAAAAAAAGAAAATCCCATCACTGGATTTGCACTTTTGCACCAAGTCCGCCACCAAAAAGTCCGAAAAGTCCAGTAAAATTCAACAAATCCATTCAATTTGAACTATATCCTCATGAGTGGATAAATGTCTACTAACAATTGTGCAAGAGCAGTAGGTGCCACACGGCTTTTCAGTTTCACTTGAAATACTTGAATAGATTCACTTGAAATACTTGAATAGAGAGTGTGAAAAATATTTGTTAAACTTGATGCAGCGTAAAACTGCTGCTTGTCCAGAAATCGTTACAAACTTACTGCCATGACCTCTCAGTGATCTCACTAATTGGAAGGGACGTCTGAAGACTTTCTTCATATGATTTCCCTCAATATGCGGATGGAGCTTCAGTAGGAATCGCTGTTTCCAATACATCTGACGATGTATTGGAAACAGCGACCCATTCACGCCATCCTGGACAAAAGGTCAATTTTCTGAACTTTCCAATTGATTTTTTATTGAAAGTTATGTTGGCTCCACAATCTCATAAGCATAATGCACTAGATCACTGTTTATTAGCAGATTGCTGAGGTCTCATTATTCCTCATCAGTTTCTGCAATTATTAATACTGTTATCAGTTGCTATTGCCATTGTTATCATTTATCATTGTTATCATTATTGTCATTAATATTATTATATTCCGACTTTTGCTGTGTTTATTCTCAATAACTTTTACTAACTGCAGCACAGCATCACTTCTATCTCGCTTTCGAGAATAGCGTTTGTCGCGACTACGTAACCGAGAAGATCTTTACACGGATGGAGAAAATCATTTTACCTATTGTTCTAAAGCGATCAATTGCAAGCAGTTTACTCCCGAATGAATCTTTCATTGCGGTCGATGATTTCGATTCACCAGCAACTCTTGCCACATATCTGCAATACCTCCAAAATAATAAGACCGAGTACATCAAGTGAGCCATTCAAGCATTTTTATATGAAATAAAATTCCGGTGAAATCCCATCATCTCGATTTCCACTGGAATGAAGTGCTCTTCCTCATTAATGTGTATCTTCTCTTCTTCTCAGCGCTGCTGAAAATTCTTCTAAGTGCAGCATCCGTAAAAGGAACAAGTCGAATTCATCGGACGGGCAATGCGAGGATAGAGGATAGAGTATGCAAGAAGGAGAGCGGAAATGTCGCAAGTGCAAAGAAAAATGGCATTGTAGAAAACAATAGGGGTAAGAATAGTGCAAACCAATATCTGCTACGAGAAATAGAAGCTCCATGTTGCAATCAAATGCATACTGCTACTTTTGTCATGGACAGTACTGACATGAATGATAAAAAACTTCGCACTGCATGCTTGAATGTTTAGAATTTATTGCAATCCGCACCGGACATATGTTTCAGATGAGTTAGGTGGAAAATTTAAAGCGTATTTTACAGATAAATGTTGTCTCAGTATTGCCAACGTCCTAGTGATCTGAGCAATTGATCTCACAAGTTAACAACGGAAAAATAAATCTGCTGAATTTTTCATATTTACCTAATGCTGCCGCTCGTACGCGTCGTCCAAAAAAATATTCGTTTTCGTTGAAGCTATCGTGAAATCACAGGAACGCACACACACACACACGCATATGCCATATTTAAAAAGCCGCATTGTGCATTAGGGCTCAATAATCCGTCCTTTCCGTTATTCAGCATTCGCTCCTACTTTAGCAGATTGAGCCTGGTATTAGTGACACATTTTCAAACAAATTGACTTCAAATTCACTTCCTCTGCTAATTTAGCATGCTTCGGTGACGAGTTGTCGCACGAATTCCTTCCAAAATTATCTTCATCCCTTTGTCCACTGTTCCTTCCTTCAGGCTGAAATAATAAACTGTACAAGGGCAGAACCACAGACTTAGCAATAAATCAGCTAATATTTGTTTCACTATTCAGGTACTTCGAATGGACGAAAATATACAAGAAGAAGGCATATGAAAATCATGCGTGCGATTTATGCAGACTTCTCCATAAATATTCGAAGGAATCATGTATAACGCAAAATATAAAAACTTGGTGGTTTAACAGCAGCACTTGCATAAACGATTATGCAGCGCATTTACTCGGTGAATAATCAGTGAAACATTTTTTGACTGTCGATTACCAGGCAGTAATATATTACCGATAGGTAATATATTACTGCCTAAGTCGAGCAATTCTTCAATAAATATAGGATGCTGGGACCAAAAGCGTAATGGTTGAGATATGCGTTGCTTTTATATATGCTAGGCTTTCATTCTCTTAAATGATCGTGCTCGAAAATGATCAGATGTTTTGTTCCTCTATGCTCACGAAGCGTAATATCGTCAAATCTTCATTGTGATACGTTTACTTAGTGATAAGTACTGACTCATCTAAAAAGAGCGGCGATGAAGGTGCCCACTCCCTCTCGAACAAATTCATTTTTATTAGATAAAGATAGTGGTCGAACCGTTCAGGGCAAAAAAGACTTGAAGATTGTAACGGACCCGCTGTCGAAAATTTCAAAAGTGCTTCGAAGGTGCTTCCATTTATGGATCTGCAACTGTCGGTATATGTTGGACGTTGCGAAATCAGTGAAAAATAATAGTCCAAAACTTTGATCAACATCATTCCATCCGGGTACATATGTAATATTTTCATGGTATGCTTATCGTTCTTTAATCGAGATTATCCCATATTGGATCTGTGGAATCAAATCATCACATACAATGGAGCGCTATCAAAAAAAAGCGCATTTGCATTTGTTTCATATGTTGTGTATAATGTTGAGTCGTTGAGTAAATGCTACTCCCGGAGTCGTTCTGCTCCTTTTTTTTTCTACCAAGAAGGGGAACTCGAAATTGAAGGAGAGTAAGGTACAGCATTAACAGCATTCGCGCCAGCACAGAGACCCAAAAAGAGGTAAAAGTTGTTGAACATATATGATGGCACAATATGTAACATGCTTATTAATACATTCATATCATTTTAGATAAGTATTCACGTGGTGTTTCTTCGCATTTCGACTATCATATCAATGACTAATAAATAGGCTTTGGTCTCTAAGTTCGAAATTATGCATAGTTCAATGCAAAAATCCCACAATGTCTTCGAAACACTTTTGGAATTTTCGACAGCGGGTCCGTTACAATCTTCAAGTCTTTTTTGCCCTGAACGGTTCGACCACTAACTTTATCTAATAAAAATGAATTTATTCGAGAGGGAGTGGGCACCTTCATCGCCGCTCTTTTTAGATGAGTCGGTACTTATCACTAAGTAAACATATCACAGACGAGGGACATTTGACGATGTTATATTTAGGGTGTTTAGAAAATCAAAAGGACTGATCATTTTCGAGCACGGTGGTTCAAAGAATAAAAATCTTACATATATAAAAACGAGCTTCGGCTCCTATAGCTGCCATCGGATAGAGCGCAAACATATATATAAATGAGGAGAGTATGCTGAATCGGTCATATAACTTTCGGCTGATAAGGAAGTGTACCATAAGTGTGTATCTAATTTCGACATTTCACGTCACTGTTCATCAGAGTTATTTTCGCTATCGACTGTGCGTACCCTTTTTTGTATTTGCACTTTATGTTAGCAATATTTCCGCCATGCTTAGTACTGTTTTCTTCTCGAGGAGTTTACATGTTTCTCCATTCATTCATTCTTGGAATTCGCTTTGATTTACTTTGCAAGATTATAGTGCACTCTTAGAGCAACAACTTTCCATTCGCACATAAAAATATCTTTATTTTATATTCGACGCGCTTACAGTGGATCGACCCAAAGTTGTTGCCACGCTGCTATGCAATAGTACTGCAATTAGCTATGTAAATTCCGGAAGTTCTCGGGTGATCATCAAAGCTCAAATTCTTAGGGTTTTTGAACATACAGATATTGAAGAAAATGTCATTCTCGAAGTTTCGAAGGTTTTGGCTCTCTCCTAGCGGACACAGCTACCGAAACCTCCGTCTCTTTTCAAAAAAAAAGAACACTCGAAGCTTCACAGTTTTGAAGCCCGAACTTTCTAAATTATCGATTTTTCCATTTTTTTCCCGAACTTTCTGAGAACATTGAAGTCAGGAATACCGACCCCTCGGCACGTCAAGAACAATACCACAAACATTTGATATAATGAATAATTGTTCGATTTGGATGTAAATAATGCTCTCCATATTTGATAATCCGGAAATACTCTTCATATTTGATAAACCGGGAGTACCTTCCATATTTGATAATCCGGAAATAATTTAATGGTTAACTATTGAGCAGATGGATCGCATAATCTCTTATGCAAAGGCTGTGGCCAAACCACCAGTTCTTTATGTCGTGTATAACACGTGACTTATTCGACTGCTCGTGGAGAAATGAGCACAAATTGCATCCATAGTCTTCATAAGTTTTTTTCTTATAAATTTTCGTCCAACCAAAGTATCTGAAAAGTGAAACAAATATAGCCTCAAATTATAGCGCAAAGCGTTGAATTCTACCCTTACGCTAGCTGCGTAAAAAACACTTCAATAAGTCAAAAGTGAGACATAGTTCAAGAAAGGAGACAATGTGAACTCGCATCTACAGGCAAGAGTGCTTAATTTGAAGTGAGAATGAATTTCAATTCTGCAAGGAAAAAAGATATATAAGAGGCCAATTAGTTAAAATATTAAAACTTTCAGGAAATTTCATTTTTTTGTAACCTTTGAGAGTAGGTGATCAGATGAGCAGAATTGGAAAGCCGTATAATATCAGCTTGTCTGGAACGCTTTTGCAATTGTTCTTTATCTATTACGTGAACAAAAATCACGTTGACAATCCTCTACCTAAGCGATTTAGACAATTTAAAGCCACTCTCGACGCAAACAAAGAAATGAAATGCTTTCAGTTATTTCGTCCTGAAGTGTTTATGACTAAAATAGCAGTACGCATTTTCTTGCAGTTTGCAACGTTCAATTTTTATATCAAATGTTGAACACATCGGTTCATTGTGATTTCTACTTGTTACTTTCATATCTGTTACTGCTATAAGAAGAGTTTTCAGTGCATTCAAATGGAAGAGAAAACACTAAATGAGAAGGGAGCCCACTCTTCTATGGTGCTTATTTGAGACTGAGACAATAGAACTTTGCTGAAATCCTTTTTCACATAGAAATGTTTCAGTGATTATAGCCAAGTTTCGAGTAAACAACTTACTTGAGATACTCGGTTTTGTTGGATTCAAGATATCGTATGTATGCGGCAAGACTCGCCGGTGAATCGAAATCATCGGCCGCAATAAAAGATCCACTTGGAAGCGAACTACTTGCAATTGATCGCTTTAGAACAATCGGTACAATGATTTTCTCCATGCGAGCGAAAGCTTTCTCCGTCACGTAATCCAGGCAGACGCTGTTTTCGAAGGCAAGATAGAAGTGGTGTTGCGCTGAAATTGCTAATCGAATTAACGAGGTGGACAATTTTTACGATCTCTTATATCTCGAAAAATATTTGCTTGAAAAAACTTTTAAAATATATTGAAACTGAAAAAAAGCAGCATGCAACAAAAATGTTTCATAGAAGTGAAAATTTACATTGCCGTTGATCGCTGCATAGTGGTTTCTATTAGATTGCATTTTCAAAAGTCCACTATGAAATGGTCGTAATCGTTGATATATTTCTATTTGTAAAGCTGCCTTTCACACATTCGTTTCGCTATTCAAAAAAAAAAAAAAAAAAAAATTTTTATTGCCGAAGAACATGAAGAGACATCATCACCCTTATCGAACTTCATCAACGTTGTAATTTTCTCAGCTCTGATTTCGAGTGATCAACCTCATACCAGTCATTGTTTTCCCACCTACTGCCCTCTATGTGAAGCATGATATGTGCTATGGTTGCCCATATTGAAGCACACATAGCATATTCGAACCAGTTTGAAACATACAAATAAAATGCGATCGCCTCAAAGTGTGATATTTTTTAACCATAGGTTCCCTACCTGATGAGTCCATACACCATTTAAAACAAGCGACCGCAATAGACTAGCAGTACAACGATCTTTTAGAAGGGATACAATCTAATATAAGCATAGTATGGTACAGAAAATTAGACACGTTTGGTGACACATTATGAAACAAAAGATATAGTAAAAGTAAACATTTTACC
Source organism: Baylisascaris ailuri (assembly GCA_022845575.1). Taxonomy (NCBI): domain Eukaryota; kingdom Metazoa; phylum Nematoda; class Chromadorea; order Rhabditida; family Ascarididae; genus Baylisascaris; species Baylisascaris ailuri. The sequence continues at coordinate 24,141 of JAAVTS010002435.1, forward strand.
GACTTATACCTCTCAGCATTCTTGATTACTCACGAGTACTAACCAATTGCTTCTTCAGCACATTTCGCATCACAAGTTCTATTGGAACAACTTCCAAATTCAGTAACTTCAATATACTTTGCAAGCACACGCGTATAGAATTCCCTTTTCGACTCTGTATTACAGTTTGAAACCATTGAGAGCACAGACTTCGTTTTGCCTTCAACAATCTTCTCAACCTGCAAAAATTCAGGATTCATGCTGAAAGAGAAACATGTTCTTGTAACACAATATCGAGAACTTAAGCGAGCCCATTATCCCTACAACAGGGTGATTTGAAAAAATGTTATGACAAATGAAACTTACATCCTCCCACTTCCAGACTTCCTCGCTCGTGGTTGAATTATCGATCACTGTCATCCATCCATAACCAGTGTGAACATCGCTATCCAATCTTCAAAATACATTGCATTTCGCATGTGCCGACTTATATTCCATTATTTATTATTTCTACATGCAAGGGCAAGGGCGTTTGTGCGAACAACCCAGTTAATCAACGATATATAGGGTATTGCTTCAAAACCCAGCAAATATTCCATTATACTCTTACGTTAATCCTCATATCTTACGTCTGTCCGATCATCTAATTTATGAGACGAAACATGGACTGGGTCTTTTCTGCTCTTGCTTGTCTCATCTTTTTTTCTTTCTCTTCCTTTTCCCATCCCACCCGGAGACGCGTTCCACATTGCTAAATTCCATATGATGTCAACTTCATCGAAGGTCGCTCATGTTCGCTGATAGTGGCTCCCAGCATAAATTCACCCTGGAATAGGACTACTTGCAGTCACTTCAAACTCAAAAGCCCGGCTATGCGTGAGCGAATTTCGATACCTTTGTGCGCGGATAAGTGCGTCACGAGTCTTTCACATGTTTCTTAGCAATAAGTTTATTTTTTCTCGTCCGGACAGTTTGTTTAACGAATAAATGATAAAACACATCCATATGCAACGGGACTTTACTGAAGTGCGCTTTCAATTTTTAATTCAAAGAACAATTAAGTGCATAAATTATGGATATCGAAAAAAACTTAATGTTTGATTCAGCTTGAGCAGCTTGATTCAATTCGTTTCTGCGCTCAGAGAGTGCATAGTCTACAACCTCGCTGAGAATTTTACAGTCGTTATGCCTAAGAAGACTTGATCTGTTTGAGCCTCTTATTGTGCATCACATATCAACCTAATTATTTGTGAAACTTTGGTGAGCTTTCCATAAATTAGTAATCGCACTAAAAAAAATTCTTGATCAAGATCTTAAATGTAGAACGCTTTAAATGAGATATAAATTTAAAACAACTGAAGTAAAATTTTCTATATTGGCTAAAACCCTATGCACCTAAAGCATTATACCGCTACCACGCTTGTTCTTCTATTGCGGTAAAAATGCGCCGTTTCCTTGCGTTCAGCGCTATGAATTTTTTCTTCAAAGCAGAAAAATATCATAAGAGGGAAAGGCCGAGAGGGGGAGGGGAGAGGGGATAGAAACTTGAAACCCATGAGACAACTCTATTTCCTCCAACAAGATTTATATTTCGACAAATTAGTCACCAGTTCGTGTGATAATCTTAGATCACTTGCTCAAGTCAGTCATTTAATAATGTAAGAAAGAGGAAAGGTCATTATATAAGTCGCTCAACGATAACGATTATTGTATCATACCTGTATGACAATGTTATATTAAAGTAATCACGAGGCAAATGATTAAGCACATCTCCCGTATGATATGGTGATTCTTGCAAGAAAAATGCGAAAAGTTGATGACGAGATCTCGATTGAGGCAAATCCTTTGGATTCGTGTTTCGTATATGGAACACGACAACTTCAGCCGCTTCGAGCTGACTGAAAAAAAGGGCACAATTTCCAATGAACTATTGAGATGTTTATGCAATATTTGCGATGATAGCATGATCTTCTTTTTGCACTCTTTACAGAGGTATTTAGCTAACTCCTACATTGGTTTCATTCATTTTCCAATCATTCCGTTTCATTTAATGTATACTAGTAAAAATCCTAGTAAAAAGCCATCGGAGTGATGGCGACGAGTGTACATTCATAACTAACAAGGCTAAAGCTGAATATTCGGTGATTTGCGCATTCACAGCTGGATCTAATGGCTGTAAACAACGTATTTGGTGAACTTAAAGCACACATACATATGCGTTTATATAACGGCAGCTGTTCTTCGGTTTGCATCAACAGGTAGAGAGAGACGTAGATATGGACAGCGCTACCGACATACATGCAGCAAAATTTGGAAAAGGCATGCAGGTCACAATTTTTGGAAAATTTTCCCACTTTTAAAGCCGCATATGACAAGCGGGCAAAGGAGGCAACGATGTTACAAGTTAAGAAATTTTCTGTCTGTATCATAAAACTAATCAATGTTGTGAACTTTTTGTTTCATCTCGCTTTAGCGCAGCAGAGTGAAGGAAGATAGGTCGCGTACAGTTAATAAAAAAACTCCTAATAATGAACCCATATTTCCATTTATATGGGCATTCTACAAGAACTTGTTTTTGCTACCTAACCTATCATAAGATGCAAGCCCCATAGCCATAATGTGTAGCTTTTCCAGTCGGAAAGTCGGCGCAAATTCTCTTCGACCTTAAAATGCCTATAGCTGATTTAACCTTCGCACCTATTGTTTCCCTTATTTCTGAATTAAAAGTGCTGGCGATGTTGCACATGCATATGCGCACGATCTTGCCACAACAACTTTGCAATTGCATTTTCGCAAAATTGCATAGCTGTTGCAAATAAATCTAAAACGATTGCAATCGTGAAAATGCAAACGTTGAAAGCAAGCAGTTGAAACAAATAAAAACGAAAACAAAATGAAATAACCTTCGATTGCTTGTGGCCGTACATTTGTATTTACAGTTTTTTAGGCCTCTTTCGGTGAACGTTTTGGCTAAATCAGAATGGAAGAAAGAATTCCACGCAAGAATCAACTTCGATCGATTCGCACCCAACTGCAAAGTTGATTGATTACAAAAGTTGAAACAACTTAGTGAAACATTAAGGAGATTGGCATGAAATATGATTTGTGCAATTTCCACCGGCAAATTAACTGTCCACATAAAAATTCGAATCTTCGTAGAAAAATTAATTATAAATTTACAGAGTCATTCTTACAAGGCTCATCAATGGCAAGCATGAAAAATATCTCCAGATTTAGAAATTTTTTTCACAAATTTTCTGCTAATTAATTTTGCCTGTCATGAATATTCGAACCCATTTCAACACCTCACGAATTTGCTGTTCGTTTTTCTTATTCCAGCGGTCTTTTCAGCTCTATATCTTTACCACTTTTCTAACCAGTGCCTGGTAGTATCTTCTTCTATCATTCTATTTAACTGCCTGATAATCTCATCAATACTGCTATAAGTTGATCAAAAGAACGAGCATACTTATTCCCCTTTTTTTTTCTCTTGATAAATGCAAACAGTTTAGTAATGCTTGATTTTTCAACATCCCTCAAGCGACCATTGAATTTGCCTTTGTCGCTTCTTTCCCTAATTTAACAATATTTGCAAAATAACTCAACCTTTTGATTCTGCTCACGAATCGAGAGGTTGAAGAATGATTTCTGTGCCGTAGGTGCACTTAAGAAATGAGGATGGTTGAGATATTGTTCATGGAAAAAAACTGTGAACGGAACGAGCGCAATCACAATGACAAAGAATTTTGTTATGCGTTCACCTGCAATCAATATTTTAGGAAATCAGTGCATTTTTCCAAAATTATTTGTTTTCTTTAAATAAACTTATGACTTTTTCGGTTATTTGTTTTATCTAAGGGTGCATTTTGGAACTAAAAAATTGCTATGAAGATTGTATTCGATATCTAACATGTATTCGTTTGTGAAGTTCCATAGTTCCATAGTTTCAAATTGTACCGTCAACACTAACTTGATGATATTTATAGTTAACAGCTTAAGAAATTATGGCTACAGTATATTATATATTTTATTACTGTAAAATATGTCATATACTAGGGCTGAGTCGAAGCTCTGGTAGCAAATTTTGCACTCGTCAACATCTCATTCCATACATTTTAAAATCCCATGTTTTTCTATTTCTTTCCCTCAACTTTTTTCTCGAAACATTTCTCATCAATATTATCAGTAGGAATTTCTATTTTATTAAAATGAATTTGCATGCATCTCAAATTTTAACTTTGCACAGCTACCTCAAAAAACGATACACCCTCCATACCTGGGGTGTTTTTATCTATGTAAGCACCTTGTCGTTGAACAATAATCACTGAAATTTTGCCTCAGTTTGTTTTGTATGGAAAGAAGTCGAAAATGAAAACTTCTGAAGAGAATATATTGCCACAATGGAAACAACTTTAATCAGCGGAGTGCACCAAAGAGTCGACTTGGCGACTTCTATCACACTTTCAGATCAGCCTCTAAGCAGAATTCGTCTGATGCTATGGGCGCCTTCCTTCAATGACAGCTGGATAAGCACCTCGATGACTTTTGGCCGAAACCCTTAACTGGAGGGCCCACATGACTTTCGCATCAACGCCCTTTAACTCCAATGCACCTGATGATTTCGAGGGCCGTCGACAAAATTTCTATTGGGGAGCCATCGCTTACGCAATTTTAGTACTACTCGTGCTTAAAGCAAGGGAAGGTCCAAGCATTTATTGAAGAAACATTCTGCCAACAACCTATCATAAAATACGAAAATGTGACGCCAAATATCCTCATTGGAGCCGACCTCATGTGGGATACTCCTAAACCACAGCCCATAACGAAGTTGACTCCCCATCTCTTTCTCGTGCCAACCAAGTCTGGGTCTATTCTTACCGGAAGGGAAGAAAACAATACTTCCGTATCGTGCAACTCCCTTGCCAGACACGAAGAATTAAATCTAGATCAATACTGGATTCTCGAGTCTATTGGAATAGCAGACCCGCCAGATAAAAGGGATAGCCTCAATGATGACAAGTTGGAATCTTCGTCTTCTCAAGAATCAAAGGTAGATACTCTACAAAAAGATTCGCCAGAAAAGAAAGACAATGATTCAACAACTTCCGAAAATCTAANAATCAAAGGTAGATACTCTACAAGAAGATTCGCCAGAAAAGAAAGACATTGATTCAACAACTTCCGAAAATCTAATATCCAATACACATACAAAGGAAACTAATGTTGCAATGGCTATTGATTCATCAGAAGATGAGTTTTGTTTAACGACGAGATGAGAATCCGAATCAACAACAGCGATAAACGATATAACAATAAAAATTCCTCGTAGAGATGAGAACGATCGAAATTTCCCGGATATTGGAGAGACAATCTTGAATCCAGAAAATGGTAGATCAGGAAGAATAGAGAATAAATTTGCGAAGAAGAATATAAACCAGCCGAAATCAGAGGATCAACAATGTGATCTTCCACGTCAAACAAACAGATCAACAACTTCTCTACTTGATGAGAGTGCTAAAGAGACGAAACGATCATCAGATACAACAGAAATCAATCAATCAATACAGAATGAAAGTACCGTTACTGCTACGTGGAAAAATACAGGTGTTAATGAAAGATCGGGAGAAAATACTAAATTACCTGAAAAGCTAAACGAAATGAAATTAATAAAGTCGAATAATACCACTAAATTAGACGAAGACAGCCTTCAAACAAACGCGGAGAAGAATGATACGATGAAAACTAGAGAAGAAAAGAATGAAAAAAG
>JAAVTS010002436.1:0-29885 GCA_022845575.1 Baylisascaris ailuri
GTCAGTGTTTGTTCATCGATTTCAAGTGATGATTCTATAAAACTACAATGATATGGATAAGAGCATAAAAACCGAATCTTTAACCGGCTCTTTTTGCAGAAAAACGCATTATTGAGTGTCACTATGCTGACATTTTTGTGACTAGTCGGTTTAGCCAACAGTGTTCGAAAGACGACAAATTGTGGCACTATTCCTAGAAGCGAGCCTTCATATCATTTTCTCCGATGACATTGCTCTAACTTTTCCCAAAAACATGTTCTATGGAAGTGTAGTTTACTTGCAAGGTTAATCGATTCAGATAAGACTAAAAAAACTCGTAGGTGCCTAGTCTTGAGCTTAAGGAATCGACGAATTTGAAGAAAGAAGCATTACAGGAGAAGGCAGCCTTATTCCAAGGAGGGCTTATAATTTTCAGCATTTCCCAGAAAAATGGTACTATTGATAGAGAGCGGATTTTATTGTGCGGCATATTTTTGAAGGCTTACGGTATTATGGTTTAGTCGTCTCTTGATATTTTTTGTGCTTAATTCAATAAAGTAATGTATATATTGAAAATCATATTCTCTACATCACTTTTATTCACTGCACGCCAAAATTATTGCAAAGTGAATTAAATCAAATTTATCTCTGCTATTTGAAAGCTCTTTGAACACAATGATGTTCCATCAATATTCACTAAGTGGCATTGGCTGTAATGGTTAAACGATAATTGTGCATCCGACATATGCGTGCACACGGTAATTGCGCTTGCAACGGATACGCCCTAAGATTCATTGTGCGATGTGATAAAGCAAGCTTATTAAAGTGTTAAGCAATGTTGAAACACGGAGTGTATCGGTAATGTCCAATTTATGCATCACTATCAACTTCACCTTCAGCCTTAAGTCTCATAACCAAAGACGCACTTGTCGATGATGTAGTTGTAATATAGCAACACCGATGTTCCAAACTTCCTAGCTCAGTTTGTTCACTTGCATCAATTTTTGACTTTTTCGCAATTCGCCTATCGAAAGAAAAAATTCGTTTTCCTGAAATTTCAAACTGTCATTTACATGCTGAACACTTTTAAGCTCTGTTTCACTATCTTTTTACGTCATTAACGTTGTAAAATTATTTCTGAAGGTGGTTGGTCGTTTACTGAGCAACCTAATGTTGTCCGCATTTTTTAATATATCCTAACTGATTAGAATATCCCAATATATTGAAAGCGATTGCGCCTACTTGATATGCTTGCAAGGTTTTCGCTTTCTAGTAATATTTCGCAAGCACATACAGAAAATTTCATTACTCGTGAAAACACTGAAAAGTTTCATATTTAATTAGGATTGTAAAAAAACTTTCGATGCACTTTGTTCACTCTTCACTCAGACTTCACATATTTCAACAATACAAACTGCGATGCGTGTGTGTGTGTCTGTGCGTTTGTCTGTCCGTCGGTTTTCTGCGGATGTGCACTTTTGGATGCTCACGCATGCATCCATATCTCTGTGGATGCGTTTGTGCGTGAATCCGCAATTTATGTTTACGTATGTGCCTGCGGCAACAGGCCAAGCAGTAGACACACATCACTATGCAAATCGAGTTGCATTTCAACATTTGATTCACATGGTCGACTGCTGCTAAGTGGGGTGCGAATCAGTGAAAGCAACGAATCGAGAAGACTACTGAACTGTTGCCTTCGGGGACCTGCTCATTGGATCAAAATTGCTCTCATAAATTTTCAACGACTGAGAAACAAGCCTAAAATGTTTCATCCTTTGCGACCAAATCGATTCTAAAAAGATTTTCTGAAAAAAGACGTTTTACAAGAAATCAGAAATTTTCATTCGCAAAGCAGCGTTATATGTAAATGTATGTACCCGTTCGTCTGTTGCTTGAACTCACAAACTGTTGAAGTTGCAAAACTTGTTGGGCTATAATCGAATTTTTTAAAATAATCGATCACGTTTTAATGGAGCTAGAATGTTGCACCTTATTGGCACTTAAATTTACTAAAAATCTGCACATATTTCACTATCATTCAAGTGGTTTTCACACTCAAATCTGGGAGAAAGCGCATTTTTGGCAAGAGCAAATTATTGCAAAGGGCTGGTTCATTGAATGCATTATTGCATAAATTTTCTTATTAGGAATGAATTAATGAAAATGGCTCGCCTAATGGGAGAGATTGCAAAGGCACGTGTCGTCTCAGCCTCTGCGGTTACGCCTTTCGGCTTGTTACACACTTTTTTAGCGAATTTCAACTAGAAAATTGCAAGCCAAAAAAAGTTAAGGGAGGCTTAAACGGTATGCATTTCCGCAATTCAGCTCACCAGACAGGCAGCAAGCCTGATTCTTCTAAAAAACAAAAAAAAGCTGATAATGTGGCTGTAATTTTGCGTTAATTTGCGGTGCATTCGAGAATAAATAATGAGGTATGAAGTAGAACGTATAAATTGTGAACGATGAGTTATGAAGTATAAGCAATGAAGAATAAGTATTAAGTATGAAGTTGAAAGCACTGATAAACTTTCTCGTTATGTGATTCAGAAGTTGCAACTATTGAACGAATCCTTTGGTAAATAAACACACTCATACACACAAACATGACGATGTGGTGATGGACAGCATAAAGCAGTTGGAATGCCGAGGAAAACTTTGGCTGTGCATTTGAAGGAATTCCTTCGTTCTTTAGTACGGTGTATTGATTTGATGAAACTATTTAATTCTTCTCACATTAAAATAATTTTTGTGGAGGAAATTAAATTCTGCTGATTGATAGAATATTTCTCCATCATTCGTTTTGGTGAAGTAGTAGTCCAACTAGGGCGTTCTTAGATCCCATTCCCAGACAAGATCCTCTTAGAGATCCCCGGCGGAGAGCAATTCACTGATTTTCTCCTCTTTTGTACTTTTCGTTGATCTCCACTCGTCAAATCTCTTTTATGATAAATTTCTTCTCGGTTCATTCGTTAGGGTCTTCATTTGGCTACCTCACTTTCCCGAAAGACTCTCTTACTTCACTTGCTTTCCCCACAGGTCTTTTCTTTCCCAAGCCTCTGCCTTTTTGCCTTTCAACAATACACGCCTTGCAACGCAACCCCAATTTTTTCTCTCTTGCTGTTTCATTGGGGTTCCTTTTGGACAAATTGCCTTCCAGTAAATCTCCTTCTGTAAATCGTTGCCTGAAATTTCGTGGTGTGGAGTTTACTCGTTACTTAGATAAACAAAGTGATTAAGCCGAATATCTCGAATATGGCGGATATACATTCAGCTAAAGGTGTTGCAAATTTTCCATCTGTGCTTTGCAAGACTATTCTTCTCAGGTCAGACCATCCGCCGACAGAGCTTTCCTTGGCAAACCACCCATTGTCTTTTTCATATGAATCTCCAACGTTTCAATCAAATCGCTTCTCAGCAGCGCATCTGTTGCAATGAAAATGATCTCCGCATGCCACACTAATCCTAATGCCAGGCAGTGATAAAGAAATGCGATTTATCACTTGAATTTGAGCGCTTATTTCGTATAGTTTTTCGAAAAATGCGGCGATCTTTCCACATAAAAAATACCGGAATTTGACGGTAATTAAATGCTCTTTTCAGATCCAATCCGCAAATGTTTATTTGTTGGATTTTGGCTTTAGGCTTTCCAATATGCAATGCAATCGATTACGAAGACAATGACTTAGCGAAAGGTTTGTTTCTTTGTGCATTTTTAGAATCTCACATTACGAATTTTTCGCTTCGTTTAGGAGTATATTCGACATAGCCTTGAATAGAAACCCGAGAGTTGACAGCGTTAAAATCATGAACCAAGAGGGTTTATATTGAAGGAGAGTGGCTTATTTTGGGCATAAAGTGTTCATAAACTTTCCGAATTCAGCTTGAGTTCAGTGTGATATTGAAGATTTCCAAAACAGCAGTTTCTGCTACAGTATGTTCGGGTTGACATCGACTATTGTGGGATGCTGCGAGCGGCGGCTCCATACGCAAGGGAAAGTAGCACCTGTACTGAGCCCGGTTTATGACTCTTCCTTAAGTGGATATCTAGGTGATTTATATTTAGGAGCCCATTTTGTGGGAAAGGCGAGAAAAGAGCTTTGTTTCAAGGCTGTAAGCTATATTAGACAAGTTGTGAGCAATGGCGGATGAGTATTCTGGGAAGAAAGTGTCAATGCTGGCAAGCTTTTGCGGCTATTATAATTGTCAGTCTTCGTCGGCTATATATTCATCATAGTTCTTATTGGAAGGTATATATTAAACGATGCGAAATTGAGATTAATGTTGTCATGAAAGAAATGTGAGATCAAAGTCAAAAATGTGCATTATTCTTTTACCGTCTATGTCTCAGTCCAATTTACGTTGATTTTAAAGTGCTGATTAATGATAATTTTGAAAAAATCTTTATTGCATTTATTTCTCATAGAGTACAAGAGTTTAACGTATTCTAACTAAATTTTGACTCACCTCCACCTGACGACATTCAATCAGATCGAAAATTACCTTCGTGGATGTACAGAGCGAATTCTACATGATCACTATTTGATGGCTGTTACAGTATCTGCTCGAAAAGTGAAAACTCAGTGAGATTCCCTTTTGCAGATGATGTTCGCATTCAATATTAAACAATTATTATTACTGTTACTATTATTATCGCCACATTGTTATTAGTGCTACTGTTGCTATCATTAGTGGTATTATCCCTATTAGTAATATTATCACTGCTATTACTGCCATCATTACTGTTATTATTATAAATAAAGATTTATAGGCGGCATCTGACTTTAGACTACTCAACCTCAACTGCGAGACAACTAAAACTGAAAATTTCAGCATGCCGCCCATTAGATCGTCAGTTAGATCTGTTATTCATCCTCGATGGTTCGGGCAGTGTAAGTGGAAGTACTTTCAACACACAAATGTCTATGCTGAACAGGTAGGTCCACCCTTAATCTATCGCCTTGAAGTGCTAAATATTGAAGTAATACTTCGGTCGTAAGATGCCAGGGCCGATAATCCATGCTCAAAGTAATGCTACTAGAAAACTCGTAACAGCTAAAACCTTATTATTTCTTCCTTATAACTTTTAAGACTTGTTACAGCCTTATTTCTTCAACTTTAAACACGATTTTACTCCAGCCATACAAATGGTGATGGCTTTACGTCCTCTCAATATAGTGAAGCCAGCGTGCGCACCTGTGATCATGACGTGTGTAAATATTTGAAGTCATACAGAAAAGGATATGATGAGAAAAATCAGAAAGTCAGTTTTAAAAATATTGTAGCTCACCCGAACTTCCTTCAATAGTCTCATCCTTCAGCTACAGACTTATGAGCAAATTATAGAGCTTTCCGACGAAAAACTGCTGCCTGGAGTGATCTAACCTGAGACCGCGTTACTAAACCATTGAAATGTGTTCAAACATTTTGTGCAGCCAAAGATTTTGACGTATATTGGGCGATATTTGTCTGATATGAATTGCGTTCACGTTTTTATAGAACCAGAATTCACTTATCGAAGTCATACTTAGCTTACAGTTTTCAATTCAACGCCAGTTTTCTTGCGAAAATTCGCAAGCTTTGGCAGTTTTGGCATCGTTTCTTTGTCAAAACTTGCATTCGGGCCTGGTGCCGCCACTAACATGCATATGTGTCTGTCTGTCTCTCCGGCTTTTGAAATTCAGGGATTGTCGAGACCGTAATTACAGTGTTTCTTGATTATAATCAGCAGCAAATTTGAATTAGTGAATCAGCGTTAAAATAAATTTTAAATATTTAAACATGCTCGAAAATTTTGCATGCATTCTAAAACCAGTTGGCTTGAGAGAGTTGATCGTTTGCAATAGATATGTATAAACGGTCACTTCATCTACTTGACATATCAATGCGTTATCGTGCATTTTTTAATGTTTTAACAGTTTGTGACACCAGGGGCCTTGACTTGATGAGGAAACTGTAAAACGACATATCGAGCCAGCACTTCTGATCCCTTTTGCTCTTGTTTTCGGTCATCACTCTTGATGCATACACATCGGCTATAGGTGTTGCTCTCCTGTGCTAAACGTCTTGCATCACATACAGCCTGCTTGAATCACAAGAAATGAGATAACAAGCTGCTCACAATAAAAATAGGTTGGACGGTTATGGCCTCAGAATCCTGAGGCGATTTATGGTTTTACAAATATTTCAAGTGCAGATTTTTCCGCTCCACAACTTGATCTCTGAGCACCTTAGTGTTCTATGTGAAGCGCTTATTGCCGATATTACGTTTATTGCCATGAAAACATTTCGATTTCGTTGCTTTCTATCAAAATCTTTTCTTTAATTGGAAATTATCTTATATTCATCTTAGGCGGAGGTTTTTCTTGCGATGCAAGATTACAATAGTTCTATGGAAAGCTTTGTCGCGTTGATCAGTTGTAAGTCTCAACTACGATTATTCGCTGATTATCGATGAGTGAAAGTAAAATTTTGCAGGATCGTTGAAATGGTCGAAATTGGTCCAGATAAAACACAAATCGCCGTCATGCAATATTCTTCCTACACGAGAGTGGAATTCGCCTTCTCGGCCAACCCGGTATGTTTGCCTCTTTTGGGAATTAGAAAAAGGCAGGGGAGGGGGATATCATTAGAAAGTACACTAAAGTGGAAGTTTGAACTTTTTCTTTTGTGTTGGAGTAAAAATAAAACTGTTTGTTAAAAGTTTTTTCGTCTTCATTTTTTGCCCCTATTCTATTCTGCTAGCTGTCCTTCATTCTTGTTCTTTTGCACTCTTGTCACATTTTGAGATTTTGTCGCAGTCTTAATCTTGCCACCTTTTTAAAAGTTTTTTCACAATTTTCTGATTGCCTGGAAGAATTTAGAGATCAACGAACAGAAATGGGATTATATTAGAAAGACTCGGAAATCCGGGGACTGCGAAAATAATCGAGAGCTGCTCGACAATTGGTAATTTCGACATTTGCGGACCCTTGAACGTAATTCGTTTCGAGAGCGCACATTAGTTGTAATTCCGTGCTAATATTTGCACTTGCGGCAATAAAACAAGTTCAACGAGAGGGCATGGGCCTTTGCAACTAATCTATAAACAGGCGTAATACTATCCTCTTGACATAAGTGGATCAACCAGATAAATGCATATTCTTCGGAAGGAATTGTTTTCGATTGAGTTTTAAAAACTCTATGGAGAAATTTAGATTCACTCCATAAACCGCTATCGAAAATTATTTTAGAGTTTTTGGAGTGGTTTTACTGCATTCAACGAACTTCAAAAATTTGCTAAATTTTAGAGTAAATTCGGTTACTCAAATGAAGGGTTTTACAGAAGAGATAATGGATCAATAATTGAATGGTTTATGAGCAAGTGGATGTTTAAGTAAATGATTAAACGCAATATATAAATAGCGTGGTAAGGTCAGATTTATGAAGTTTTCAAAGTTTTAAGGTTATTTTGTATGGCAATGGATGAAATACATTTGTTTAGTGTGCCACTGCGTGGTATATTTTACCGATGCGGTTTGTGACTGTTAAATTGGTTGTCATTATGGGTGCTTGTTGACTTTAGTGCCTATCTTCCTCTTAAACTTAATTCCTCCATCGAACCTCCACCTCTCCCTCTCTTCCTCCTCTCTCCCCCTTGATGAATTTTCCCCTTATATGTACTTTTTCAATTTTTTGTGTGTATTTTATGGGAAGTGGGCCATACAATGTCTTTTATGTGGAAACTATATAAATGTGATGATACGTTACGGTATATAATGTGGTGGTTGTTTGCAGAATAAGGAGAAATTGCGGCTTGCCCTTCAGAAGATTCGTCACATTTCGGGCACGACTAGAACTGGCAAAGCACTGGACAAGGCTTTGCAAGTGTTCAAGCATGGCGAAACATCGGGAGCCAGGGTCAACCAAGAAGATGTGGCACAGGTACCACCTTAATTTGCATAAGCAGTGAACCAGCGGTGCCCTCATAATAAATTCACGAGAATATGAGACATTAATATTTATTTTTTATGTACCATTACATAGGAAAACTCACTCATAAGCTGCATTTTTCTATACGGAAATAAAAGAAACCCTTGTCGTTATGAAAATGGATGGAAACTGTGGGTACTGACTAGCTCTCAAAAAGATGGGCGGGAAATTTCGTTATAATCGCTCGGCTACGTACTCAGTACCGTAAGCCAGTAATTACCTGCTTTCCCAACTCTTACCATAGTTATATTTTTCATGACAGAATTGGGGCGACAATTTCTTTTAGGTGGCAAATATCACCACGTAAGCTTATTTTTACCGTGGTTACAGTATACCTGAACACTTGCAATATCTGCCCTAGACAGTAAACTGCTTAAAGCAGCTTTGTTTCTTCTCTTGAATGCACTTCAAAGAATTAAGCAATGGCATCATTGGTATATCAAAGTTAAGAACTGAAGACAAGAATTGATTTTAAGCATGTGGGTTAATTCCTTTAAAGGTTGCTAGATAAAGGAAATTTTCAGTAGAGTCCTCAACGATTTCCTTAACCAGTTGTCGCTATCAGTACTAGAGAGGAACATTCTCGCCCATTCTTACTGAAATGAATAAGGACGGAAAATAGGATAGCAGATATTATGCATATTATTCAGTTTATTGGAAGTGGTAGGTGCTGAGGGTTTGAACGTGTTTCGGGGGTATCCATCAACATAATAGCAAAATAAGGTACCAGTATTAAGTAACAATGTAGTAATACTGTCGGAGTACTAGTACTTCGAATATAGAGGATATCGCAGCTGAAGTGGAATTATTATGTGCAAAAAATATGCGTAGAAATCAGGAATAGGGCACTTGACTGGCCATCTCTGGCTAAAAGGATAGAAATTTTTGTAGATAATGCTCGCTTTATATCTTGTTCTCTAGAGAAAACTAAAAAATTCTATCACATTTATGCTCTAATAAAGAAACTGCACCGTTGAAGGTTCACTATGAATGAAAGAAGTTGAGACGGTCAAATCGATAGAATTCGCAGCGTTGTACTATTCTACACCCTTATGTAGACTCCTTTACATTTGCGATGTCGTAGCAATTGCGGCGGCTGATGGTGGGAACTGAAGTGTTCAAACCAATTCGATCAATCAGGCTTTATCGGCTGCCGCTTTTTTCAGTCTAAAAACAGGTATTGGTGCAGTACGGCTGAGAATATCGCTGCTATCAGTACTGCAGTCTATTTAGCTCTGAGGCAATCAGCTGAATTGCAGCGTTGTTCACGTATTTTGCTTGCAGATAGCTGTCGTTGTAAGCGATGGGCATTCACATGATGATCCAGTTCCAGCGGCACAACGTTTGCGACGTGCCGGTAAGTTGTATATTCCCAGGTCGGCATGGAGCATCTTGCATCTTCAACCATCAGCTTTATAGAAAGATTCCTTATAGTTGACATTTTTTGCTTAAGACAGCAAAACGAATTTTCAGGATAGCAATATCAGTGATAGTTCAAAAGTGATGTGATTTGATTTCATTTGTGTTGTCACGACTACGCAGGGGAGAAAACCCAGGTTAAAAGTAATTTTTGCTTTATTGGGCAGGCTCGATTAAATGCGTGAATGTCGATTAAAGGAAGAGAATTGCGTTGCTTGCCATTTTTTGGAATTGCGACTTTCCGGAAAATTCCATCTCTCCCTTCCCTTAACAGAGAATTGCTTTCCTCCTGTAGAGACCTTTTTGCGCATTATGTGGTTACTATTCGTTCTTACTGGAATATCTTCCAATCAGCGCTGGTGCCACAAGATTGATGTTAGGGTCAAAAGAATTAGCAATCGTTTGGCACGAAGATGATCGATGAATCTTTCTATAGTTGAAGTCAGGTGAATGCTGGAACACCCATACAAGAACACTTAAAGAAAACTTTATGCGAGTGAACACATCTTCAACCTTCAACCTATACAACAGAAATAATTATATGAAAATATTCGTTGAGTGGAGATATCTCATTTGCGATGAGAACAAAGGTACTCACAATTAACGTTCGTGAACGAACGAAAGGAGGAACAAGACGGGAAAGCAGAAGCCAGCCAACTAATTGAGGAAGAAGGAATTCGCTCCAAGTGAGCACAGAGGAAAAATGGAAACATCCGTTGCCATTGTTGTTGTGTCCCCCACCAATAGTTAAAATGCAAGTAATGGCTATTTGACCATCAAAAGCATCCATGTACTGTCGGTATGCTAGGCCCCATGTCGCTTTGAATTAAATGTAGTCTCGAACTGAACATCTAAAGGTGCGATCTATGCTGTCGGTCAACCGAACAAAAGTGTGGCCTACTGCAACAACAGCATTCCGGAAACCAAATTTGAGTTTTTCGAGTTCTCAGCATCTAGAAGTTCCATTTTCCTGTTTCACTGGTCTTCAAACTGTTGCATCTTGGCATACCGAAATTCATTGTTGAGGAATTCTAACATCATATTAAATAGACATACTGAAATGAACTGATTCTCTTGCTAACAATAACTGGTTGTTATCGTATTATTTCCAGAAAATCGTTTTAAAATCCAGCATTTTCGTTTAGAAGGCTCAGAAAAACTTTTCGAACTTTGGAAATCCTGACAAAGAACTTGAATTATCCTCATATCGTTTTTTGTCCACCAAAGCCTCTTTCGGATTCACTTTGTGTACTAAGGCAACTTTAACATTACTTATTAGTCATTCTTTTCATTTCATTTCTGTTCAATTTAAGAGTAATTTTTCGCCATACGTATTTCAGTTTGTATTTTAAATTTTTTCACTCCAAAATTTTCGCCGGAGCCATCCTTCTCTAATTGATATATTAGTATATGCTGGTATGTCATATTTAGTACTGTTTATATCGATTACTGTTTCTATAATATATTCAAAGTAGTAAGTACTTTTTTGTGCATATAAAACTACAACTTGTTCAACTGCCATCATGGAAAGTCTACTTACTTTGGAGTAAGTCATTTGTGGTTATTACCTCGAACAACAGAATCAGCCAAAAAGTGTCCACAATCTCAACGATAGGTGAGTTGGATAACACTGTCATATTTCAGGAGTGCAAATCCTTACGCTTGGTATTGGTGCCCACATAAATATGGGTGAGCTCATCGATATAACAGGCGATGAGACGCTCGCATTCCAGAATCTGACCTCACAGGCGTCATTGGACAAATTCGTTAATCAATTCAGGAAGATCGCTGTCGGAGAGCATTGCGACTTCTCAAGGGGTATATAGTTACCTTTTATTGCTCATGCTGTAACGAGTCATTTCAAGTTCTTATGCGCTTTTCAAAAATTTCTGCGAAGAAGTTAATGACATAAGAATTCGCACACTCTGCAATTCGATCTTTTTTATGCCTCTTTGCGAATTTTTTTTGCAAAAGCGTCTTAGATGAATATCCTGAACCTCGAACCTGGTTAGAAATTTCCAGTTTCAGATCAAACTTGTTCTTTTACCAATTCAGGTGCAGCCCAAAAATCAAACTTTTCGTTCGAGATTTGTGTAACCGAACGGTTTCGTAGGAAAATTCATTATTAGCAGAGTTCTCATCACTTCGATGCTTTTGAAAATTTTCGAATTGCTATGCTCAGGTAAAAAACAAGGCATTTCGCCATCTTCATAATGTTTTCAATTTGTGTCTGTCTTCGTCTGTCGATTCTGGAGCAATTTCTAGTTATTTGATTTTTTTCACCTCTTTCAGTGTAAATTTGGGCTAAGCGGTTATTTTCTGCCGTGCACCTGTCACTGAAAAATTTGTTCGTTTATCGGATTCAAATATATCACTGGACGGTATTAGATGTTGAGCTTGATACCGTTAATAATTGAGCGTCAGTGACATATGAAGTTGTCAGGTCCTCATGGTGCAGAAATCACGTGCAATAGTGACTCGGTGAGCATAGGCGTCTCAACGGTGAATCCATTTTACGGACATCTCTATGTGGTGGGTCAATTCCATCATGCCGAATGTGTGGCCACGGCACGCAATTCCTCAAAAGAAATACAACTCACTGTAGGATTGGCATCATGCGATGTTCAAAAGCAACTTATGGTTAGTTTCTTATAGTTTCTATTATACTTGCAACGAAAGGATTGATGAATTTCTGTGTTTTGTCTGTATGTTCGTTTTAATTTTGACGTTCGTCGTGTTGTTGTGGAAGTATGAGATCACCTAATAAGTGTTTTGACGAGGTGGTAAGGAAATCCTTCAACGGCTACATACCACTGCATATAGCGCAACACCATCTTACCGGAGTAGCCGTGCCTGTCAAGGTTGATTGTCACAGGATATGGCAAATGTATACAGGAAATTGACTTCGAGCCAAGCGTCTGCAGCCTGCAGCTATAGGATTCTAATTACTATTCTCTGGCGCAATACTGAATTTTAACTAATACACATGCACTGATGAAATCTGAATCGTTGTTGTAATAGAAATAGGTGATCCGCAGCATTTTCGTACAATTTAGTGCGAACTTTAAGTGGAGTTTTGTGTTAAAAAGCTGCAAACTAAAATTAGCACGGAGCAAGAAGTCCTCTGTATTAACGCTACGTTGGTCCAAGCATCCATTAGACAAGTTGGCCAGTGTCAGAGGACGAGAAGGGTATTGCATATTTAGGTATTTCACAGTCTTACGCAGATTGCGCTGATGGTGAGTGCTGCACATTCTTCATGCGTGACCGGCGAAATGCTTGCTTTCGATTCCCTTCACAGTTGTATGTGTCGTAGAGGAATTGACTGAAAGGTCTAGCAGGTTTATTGCAACAGTGTGAAGATGTGTACTGCAGCTGAATCCGAAAGGAGCGATGTTTGAGACGACTGTGATTCTCAAATTCCATCCTTATTACAACACTCATAAGGACAAAGTGTTCAGTGTGCAATGCTTCTATCCAGAAAAAGCTTCGAAGGTGCCAAAGAAACTGCTCAACAATTCAGTGGCCGTCAGTGACAGGTAGGGAATTTCTTCACGAATGCCTACTTTCCGTTCTACTTGTCGCCCTAAATTGTGTGTTTGAACCCGTTTCGATCTACTTGACTCATTAAACACTATTTGATCTAAGCGGTAATTACTTTATTGACATTCTGCGTATTTTTATTCTTCGATTCATATAAAGTTTTCTAGCTGCTAACGGTTATAAATCGTCTGGAGCCAGCTTAGGCTCCAGTTGATATTATCCTTTATCACATATATCTTCCGTGAAATTCGTCCCGCACTTTTGGTGACACTGTTGACCTCTTCGGAGATGTTCAAAGATTGGCTTTCGTCCTTCACTCTCCACACTCCCTGCGGCATCTTTCTAATTAATCTTCATCGAAATATGTAATTTCTAGGTGGATTAAGTTTGATCACCATTTTAATAAGTCATTAGCACAGCGGACATAACCTGTTGGAGATCCAGTGGATCTCCAACAGGTTATGTCAGGTTATCTCCACCGTGCTAATGAGGCCAGTGAAACATGCAACAGTTTTTGCATATGCAGATGGTGCATAAGCAAGCAATAAGTGGATTTTCGATTGTAGTAACCAATCACTGAAGATGCCGTGTAGCTATCGACTCCTTGCGAATGCGAACGATCAATGCGAGATTGAGGATACGAGGGTCGGCGACCAACTTGTGCATTCTTGGGAATGTGATAGAGGTATATAGCTTTATTTGGCACGAAGCAACATCGTTTACGTTGTCCAGTGTAGTTGGAGCATGTTAATGTGATTACACTGTCTTTTTAAATGAACTTCAAATATACATAGTGAGTGAGTCTTAGTGGGTAGGAGCTATTCGAAAGGCGAACAAAACTTCTAATTCCCATTATGTGTTGAAGCATATCAATGATCCCGTTCGATGCACTGATTTCTCATTTTTGGAGGTTCCAGAGAGCTTTGCAGCAAACAGATTAATTTTTGAAATTTACCGATGCAATTCTAACGACTCATTCTCTCCGGAATGGACAGATAATGGCAGGTTGTTTTGGGCAAAAGCTTGCAAAATCTCGTTTTTAAACATGATTAGAGTAATTTCTCCACCATAACCCCGCGTTTTTACTTCTATTTCGTCTGTTGCAAATCATTGCTTTTGCACATATGGAGGATTTACAGTGTTTAGGTGGGAGCGAGGCTATGTCTTGTGCGAATGGTAAGCCCCAGTAGTTGTATATTTGTTATGGTGACTGACGTATATATGAGAGACAAAAGGAGAGAAATATGTAGAAAATTTTGTCTCAGAGTTCTATGTTTTATCACACTGAACGAGTTGATAGATCATTCGTTCGTTGCGGAGAGATCGGGAGGCATAAAGAATTATTATTCCACTTTAGATAGTTCTCAATAGGATGGAATCGCAGTTGATACATGAGCGAATAAAACTTCACAGTGATCAAAAGGATTTCGGTAATATAAAGTCGATGATTTTGCATTATCAATGATCACTTAGATTGCAGCCATGAGATTGGCGAGTTTAGATGAAATATTATTTCACATTTAACGAAATAATGGTGTTTTGATAATTTCTGTGGTAAACACGTTCGATGTAAACAATGAGCATCGACTTCGAAGCAGACATGTGGGAGGTAGTTATTGAAAAGAATCTTCATATAGTAGAATCAATTTTTTTGATTTTTTTGTCTTCAGTTTCTATATTAGTAGACGCATACATACAAATTTAATTATAGAAACGTCGACCTATAACTTTGCATTGTTTTAAAGAAAAATTTTTTTTTGTTACTTCAAACAATATGAATGCTCTCAAGCGAAACTCCATTCAAACTGTTTAGGCTTGCTCTATAGTTATTTCTAAAAGTTTAAATTGTTTGCATACGAAAATATCACAACAGTTCTCGTATATCTACTAAGAGAATACATGTGATGCAAATATTTGAATATTTGACTGAATATGCAAATTTGTTTGTAATAAAAGTGATCGAATTTAATCCGTTCTAAAAAAAAATAAACATTCTCAGTAACTGCAAATTGCCATTTATTGAGGATATTTTTAGAGGTGTTCGATACATACCAATCGATGCTTGTATACAGTTGTGTAGTGATTGATTTGAATAGTGGTATCAACAGAACCATCATCGATGAAAATGGGTAAGCTATACGTCAGCACTTCATTTTGCAAGCTTTTTTACTTTCATTTCTTTGCCAAACTCATCACTTTTGTAATACAGCACTCGAATATGAGCACTATACCTTTTTCCTATATTACTTCTATCACCGCCCATTTATATAGATAATTATAGAAAGCGACAACGGCTTTCTCTTTTTTGAAAAAAAGTGCAACAAGGCAGATGCTTTTATCTTTGTGTAGTAAAATGTGGTGGAGTGTTGCAGTGAAATGTAATTAGAACAGAGGGCTGAAGAGGATAGTTCAACAAGAGCCAATACTGAATTGAAAATCCCGAATTGTGGGATACGTCGATTTCACCAGCAAAACGACCGCAGAAGGGGATTAGTGCATTTATCATTCCAATTTGTATTATAACAGTATTGAGAGGGTGTCATCTGCTGAGCCCATATCGCCCTTTGAACTATCCAGTCGTAGACACCAAGCTCATCTAAGGGGTCCAATATCATTGAATATTAAATATCTCCTTAGAGTCCATCTGTTATTAATTGTTTAGCTTTCGTAAATTTGCATCAGCACTGCGAATTATCGGCAATATCTGTATGTATGCCTCTACGTCTATATGTTTCGTATTTGTGTCTGCATAAATTCCCCTAAGTTATGGTGTATATCTTAAAAAAGACTTCAGAAATCCTTATGAGCGTTTGAAGAGATCTTTTTCACCGACCTGTGATATCACTTAAAATATAAAACCGTTTTTCCACATTTTTATTTTTTGTTATGATATACGATAACAATAATGTAATGAGCAGAATGCAGGGTCACGCACCACATCAGCTGCTTCTGCGTTTGTTGATAACATATTTTGTCTTTTCAGTAAGGTGACCAGGTAAGGTGAATTGAAGCATGTCGTTACATTTTGAAATTCAACTCCGCTTCACGTTCGTTTGCACTGACAGCTTGCAGCCTCACTATGCTACTTCATGTCAAAAAGCTCTGTAGTAATTCTGTTTTTCCTTAAACAGCGGCAATTAAAGTCTCCGCAGACATGAAATAATAAAATAAGTTAATACCGCAGTTGGAGTATTGATGGTTGCTTGTAGATGTTCTCGTGATGTATCCGTGATGGACACACCTGATTACGTGGAACCATTGAAGGCATTTTCTGTGGGCAAGGCAGTCAAATTTCCTGACAGTCCTGTCATCAAAATGAGGTGTCATATGAGATTCTGTGATCGACTTCTGGGCGAGTGTGACGCTATACTGGTGCGTGAGGCGTTACGCTTTATCGCTTATTTTCTTTATCCCTCCGTTGCCCTTCAGACGATAGCTTAGAGTCTGAAAAATAGAAATGCAAATTGGGACATGTAGTGGATGTAATCGAAATTCCAATCTGCGTCACAGAATAAGCCTTGTATTTACTTTCAAGTTTGCCTTTCAAGCTTTAGAGAGGTTCCGAGTGCTGTAAAATTTTTCGAGCATCTTACAATCTATTGGATTCAATTTTGTACTATTTCACGATATATACTCGATGTTCTAAGTCAAAAATTTTCAAACGGTGAACGAAATATTAAAACAAAAGGCTTTTGATTTGATGACGGCTGGACACATCAACTATTGCTTCTTTTATGCAAATCACAGTAATTTAGAAAGCGGCTTAGTTTTCACGTTTGAAATTATGTACGATAATGCATAACACAGTGATTTTGAAATAATATTTGTCATAACTGTTAAACACTCATCTTTAATAGCCGAATCTTTTATGAAATATTCACACGACCTATTAGACCGTTTAACATAAAAACTTACTATTATACATTTCTTGTGACGTAATTTTATTGGTTGTTTACTACATTGGTTTGTTAGTTGAATTGTTTACAAGAAAGCATATTTTGCAAACCTATGTGAATCGCTTTTCTGCTTGTCTTCTCTTTGCGTTTCTGAAACGTTTTATTTGTTCTATGAAAGTTTAATTCGACTTTAGTGTTATTAATAGGAATTTTTGTGACTTTACAGCCACCTCGATGCCGAGATCGAAGAAACGCCATCGAGCGAAGAAAACCAGTCACTAGACGAGAGACCTCAGAGGTACATTCACACTCATATCTTCCAAGATGTAAAAAAGAAGAGAATCTGTTTATTATATAATAAATTCGTGGAGTGTTTAAGTTATGGGTGAGTGGTAAATTGGCACGTACGATAGTTTGTAATTACAGGTTTGTATCGCAAACATGCATAAGGGCGACGTCGTCTATATGCAAAAGTATGTCTGTCTGTATATATAATCATTTTTGCTCGATAACAGCTGAAATTAGAGTTATAAATTTTACTTTAATATCACATATTTTATAGGACGACATTTTATATCATATGGCCATCGAGACCACTTGTGGATTACGCTTGAGGCTCCCAACGTCAGGGTTCCCGAATTTATCGTTTTAGACAAAACAGGCTCATGTAAATATCAAAGCAAAAGCTTGGAACGTTCAGTTTTTTCATTTTCTTTTCAGATATTTTGGATAAATTGCGTGTGATTTTCCATATTTATATGGTGATCTTTGAGCTTTAATATCACATTGAAATTATTGTGTTTTGAAGGAAAGCTTCCCGTTGGATATTAGCCCTGTTGATTTTATCGCTGATAATGATTATGAGGATCAATCGAAGGCAACAACCGCTGCACTGCCTCCACTTGTGACTTTCGGAAATACGCATTTGGATAAGAAACGTTAGATTGCTCTCGTTCATTTCTGCTTTGTAATAAATCGTAGGGAACTGAATTGCTGAATAGCAGAGTTTGTAGATAAAACGGAAAGAAAAAATGTTTCCGCTTTTTTAGATTGCTGGAAATATTTACGGAAATATTTCATTCTTATACCTAAAGGGTTTGTCTGATTCCATTGGCTGATTCAGAATGCCAATTTTCACGGTTTGAAGTTGTTTATATGTTTGTACAGCAATGTATGTTTGAGGTTTTCGCTATTCTTTTTGTTTTCCTCTTCTGCTTTTACACTCCCTCACCGCCTTCCTCCAGCTCGCAGCAAGACGGAATTTTAGTTGCGAGCCTAGCCGAAGATATCTCGAAGGCAGTCGAGTACAGTGGAGAGCAGAAATTAATTCTTCTTATTTGAGAGTATTTGCAAAAAATCGTTTCATAAATCTATTTGATTGGCAGGTGCATAAATTTGAAATGAGTGACTCAAATTTGAAACACTGTATTTCGATAGTCATTGCCTCAGCTAATCACGTTCTGAACGCTATCAAATTTGATCTATTTAATTGAATAGACATTCAGTAAGATAACAAATTTATAAAAAAAGGTTCTTTACACAATAAAAACTATGCAACTGTTTTTGTAAAATGCTATCTCAGGGAGATAAGATGGAATGCTAAGAGGTAATATTTCAAAACTAGTTCAGAAAAGTTGGATATTGTTTAGTGCCCCCGTTACCTCCTCGAAGACGGGTGCCAGTGGATCAGCATGTGTTCGCGAGTGCAAGTCGACAACCTCAGCAGCAGCAAGGCCGAGCTTTCATTAGTGAAAATCTCTTCCCGATTGCAACAATAGTCACCGGAGTCGAACCTACGGGACCAATAAGGCCCATTGTTACTAATGGGTGAGTATTTGCAACATTTTCTCAGTTGTACGCCTTAACAAAATTGCTTAATCAAGGGCAGTGATGCCAAAGAACTTTTTATTTTTTTCATAAATCAACATTAGAGCAAATTAATGCGTCTTTCAGATTCTTGTAGAATCAGTGAGCAATTTTCGTTGACTTTCGTTTAGCCCCTCAACGAGGGATCCTTTTAGGAGATTACGGAGGGCAGCGTCGTTAGCATTGTTCGAAACACCAACATAAATAAACATTGAGTGCTGAAATATAAACAACACGTCAGAATGCGAACAGAGTGCATCGCCGAGAGTTTCCTCTCTTGTTCTTGAAATGTTACGGTCGATATGGATTATTACTGCAAGCGGGTTTATTAATTTCCACATAGCATTTCAGCTAATCTGAAATAGTTGGAAAGTCGTGGTCTAATTTCATTCATGCATAGAAAGCAACAATATTCAACAAGTAAATAGCAACAAAGATTTCATGTGACGACCATAGAAATAAGTGCGGAAGTCTACCAAATAAACCAACCAGTCTGTAATCTGAAATAAGGAAGCAACTGGCACATTATCGTTTATCTACAATTCGCTAGTCTTATAAGCTGTCCACAAATAATAACTCATGCGGACTAGTGCCTTCGTATTTCGTTGTAAATATCTTCAGCAAAAGATTCACTTCTTCTTAATTCGATGGATGTGAGTGAGTGCAAATCTTTCGGCAAGTTCAAATGCCTCCGACAAAATCGTCAGAGAAATTAAGAGATTTACACAGGGCAGTTTCCATCACATTCTAAAATTTTCATGCAATCAAAAATTCATGTGTTTAACTTCGAATGATTTTGGGTTTGACAAAAAAGATATTCTCACATATGTTTACAGCTAAATCATTTCAGAGGAACTTTTATTCTAACAAATTTCGTTAATTTAGGCGAACACCCGATGGACAACCGAGAGTTATCGAATTCCCGGAAGGTGGTATGGACCTAAAATTAAACACACAAGATGTGGCTATCGTTAGCAATGATCGTCTTAAAGAAAGAATGCAAAAGGTTCTTCGTGAAATGCATATTCATTCGTAAACGAGAATAATTTTGTGCAAATTTGCGTCCTCTCTCCATTCTCTAACCGTTCAAGCTCCTTTGCGTTATGCTACGTTGCCATTTGTCACTATTAAAAAGGGCTAACGGTTATTATTTTTGAGAGTAGTGAATTTTAAGTGAACGATAAAGGTATCAATGACGATACAATTGCTTTAGTGGAATTGAATTTCTTGAAGGGGATATTTTCAATGATTGCCGCGAATTGGAAATTTCGTTGTTGATCTGATGAAAGAGATATCAATGATAGATATGAGAATATTGCAGTTGCTTGACGCTATTTTAGCGAACAACATTATTCACATGCCTTTGAAGATCATTTCAAGAGACTGAGAAAACTGTGGAATTTCAATAATACTCTCAATATCAACATTTCCATAAATATTTGTTTGCGATGGGGGAAATATTCAGAGAAAAATTGAAATATTTTCGTAAAAGAAATTTAAAATATTATATCCGAAGGAATCTAAAAATTGAAAGAAATGAAGAAATGAAATAAATTTGATTCTGAAATAAAACTTCCTAAGAGAGCAAAACAAAAATGTTGAAGGCGATGAAGGTACGAATTGACGACGTTACACTTCTGCAGCGAAATGATGCTACAAAGGAGCAACAGAATCGAGTCAACAAAAAACCAAAAAAGAAGGAGAGTGACATAAACATAACGAAGATTTCTGAAGAAGCCGTATCAACAACGACCGTAGCGTTTTCAACATCAACCACCACAGAAAAATTCACCACACCAGCGGTCGTGCTGAATACGGCGGATCCGTTCCAAGAAACTGCTGAGCTAGCTCGTGAACCTAGCCAATTCGATGACGATATTCCAGTAAGATTTTTATTCGATCGTATCACCTTGCTTCTCCTTTAGTGAGTGCTGATATTCGGAAGGAAATTGGAAAGGAAAATGATAAAGAGAGAAAAATGAACCAGAAAAATTTAGTGTGCTTTCCGTTGTTAAAACTCTTCTTATCCATTCGTATGCATTCGTATGAGTATTATATATAGCACAGACTAGTGCTTCTTAATGCATTTCCCTACCAGACAGTAGAGATTGCGGAAATTTTAAAAGGAAAACTTGTTTCTGTTTTTTTTTTTGCAACCATTCGACCCTTTGTGCGATAAAACTTGTATGCGCGATTTTTAAACAATTTTGAGTGTTCATAACGCCTCTGAAAGTCAGTTAAGGTGTAGATTATATTATATTCACTATATCTAATCAGAAAAGTTTCTACGTTCGACCAGTTGAACTCACAGAAAAGAAGAACACAGACAAATACTGGTAGATACAGCGGCATCAAAATATCTCCTAAAAATTTGCACAAATATATGGAAATTCATGAGGGTCAAGGATGAGTTGAGAAACGAAAAGCAAATAAATTAAAGAAACAAATATTGGAGGCGGCGACGTTCACTTTTGAACACTCGCCGAAATTAATGAAATAAAACAAGCTGACACTTCAACAGTAGTTCAACATGCGTGTGAAAAATTCCAAGGAGAACAGAAAAATGCCATAAAAGAGGCGAACAACGTTTGCAGGAATCACTCGAGTCGGCAGAAGAGCTCGAACCTGCGGTACGCCTCGAGCAAAGGATAGCTAGCACAGTGCAACTTGATGGAATGTCTATCGAATCTCAGGTAGTTCATCCACTTCTTGCTTAATAATGAGAGAACTCTAGCCGTTCGGTTCAGTGGTATTGTTTAGGGCTCAATAATTAGAGATCTTTTCAATCGACATTCACATAGCAATTATATGAGTGGAAAGAAATTCAATGGACCTGTTGTTTTATAAATTAATCGAACGCCCTTCAAGAATTATGCCCGATCAGGACCATTCCATTGCCGTATCGGTTAGCATCGCAAGGCAAAACTTAATAACAATTTCAACTCGAGAACAGATTTTGATTCGGACAATATTCGAAGAAAATTGTTATCGAATGTCACATATGGCATTGTTTAATGACAATGTTATTGCTAGAATACATCAAAAACTGTACAGTTTTCAATTTTCTTCACAGTACTCTACAACTTGAATTGAATATATGGCCGATATGTGACAGCTACCGCACTCAAAGGACCAAATTAAATGAGAATCGAAGTTGCCATCGTTAGTGTGTTTCGAGGCGATTGATATCTCATTTTCTTTTTTTGCTTCTAACACTTACCAAGGTAATAAAACTTACGTTGAATCGTACTGGGAAGATCACTTCACGATTTAAACATTGGAAGTACTTTTCTAAGGATTTTCATCCTCAATCTAATTCCTCAAAATCGTTTCCACCCCCTCCTCGGCTTACCCTTTTCGTTGCCCTCTGCCAAAAGTTATTCCAGAGAGCCGAAATTTGATAGCGATCCATCCACCGGGTTCAATCTTCTCCATATATTCTTGAAAAAGACTTTAAAAAAATTTTGCTTTCTGCTGTTTCGCGAGTCTTTCATTGTTTCACCACTTTGATGGCAGTTTTGCAATGTTTTTGCAAATACACCTGTAGGGATGCATTCCCTTTCCTGCAAAATGACCTTCTCTGTTTTGCGTTATATGACCAGCATATCCGTTTTGAAATTTCGCTCTATAAAATAACCTGAATTCACTGTATCAGCTAAGTACAATGCCAGCCTGCGTTCTGTAACCGCATTTCCTGGCGAATGCTGTGATGGTTTTGGCAAGTTTTCAGATTTTGTCTATGCTTCAAGAAATTCAATGCATCGGTTCAATAGACACTATTTAGAAGGAAAGCCTTAATTCACAGGAGCAAACTTATAGCTGCAGCGATATAACAAAAATTCATAGATCTTGAGCTTTTTTGGTGATCTCGACGGATGCAGGTGGCGTTGGCTTCTTCATGAGAAACCCCACAACATGCTTAACAAGACTGAGTGGTAGCCGCGAAGTACGTAGAAGAGGACGTTTTCCTGGCCGCATACATTCATTTGTGCTGATACAATGAATGTTTCTCGCAAAAGATTGCCCCACAGGAGCCGAATTACTACAAAACTTTGACCAGATATAAAACGGCGGGTCAGATACAAGGCTGTTTCCAGAAATGATCCGAAATTGTCTTGCCAATAATTTTGTTCGTGAATTCTATTCAAATCACTACAAGGGATCTTCAGCCACAACATACGTAGAGTTGCGTTTATTTGAAAAGTAAGAGGTTGCGCCTCATTCCCTTGGATTATCTTCGGCAATCCTCTAAACACCGCAGTCAAAAACATCATTATTTGTATGTCACTAACCCAAATAAGGGATTTATATTTTCAGGTGTTGAGCGTACGTGATTTGGAAATCATGCGAGATTCAGCACATAGATATCATTGGTGTAAGAAGTGAGGCAATTCAAGCTACTACGCCTCAGAGGGCGGTATAAACTTCTGTTGATAGATAGCCTCAATGTTGAAATAGACTCAGGTGATGAATATATCAATTTACATGGACGTTAGGATATTAAAGCTCAGATGATATCGTAGAATGAATAATTTAATCGCAATTCTCAATCCATTGCTCAATAAGAAAATGAGTGAATCAAATCATTCATTCATTCAGTACCACAAACAATTAGCGTACTCCAATTTATTGCATTATGCTAAGTGCATCTTGATGATGCTGCTCGATTATAAGTAATCAACTCATAGAAGTGATCTATAAAGTATAGTGACTCTGTGATCCTCATTCTATTAATATATTTAGTGAATATGAATAATTGAATTACTTTGTGATTAATTATACAAAACGTTTGAATAAAAATTATTCAATTTCCAATTCATGCTTACCGCTCAATAAGAATAGAGCATCACTTCAACAGTGCAATACTAGTATCCATTGCAAATGACGGCAACGGGCAAAAAAAAAAAGAACAAAAACACAAAACAAGCGAGCGCATTTGACATAAAATAAAACAAAAGAAAAAACTGCGGGGGAGGGAGAGAGGAGGGGAAGAGCTGGAAAGTTCATACCTAAGATACAAGAAAGCTAAAAATTCACAAAGGAAAATCCTTGCATAAACACATCGCAAAGCACTTTTCTAGCTTTCCACCACAGAACGGTCCGGGCACAATCTCAACTTGAGTGACCATAAGGAAGTGCACCGCCACAAATACTAACCGATCACACCAAAGTACTGAAGATACCTACCGAGTTTGATCGCCTTAATTCATCTTCCCCTCCCTTTGTCCTTTATAAACAACGAAGCGATCGCGTAGAGATCACTCCCCTTCCCTCTAAAACGCTTGCAAGAGTCGAAGCAATGGCAGAGGGTCAAAGAAACGAATGCAATCATACAGAGGAGAAAAAGAGGATGGCACAAGCTACAAAAAGCACATTCAGGAGCACACATAGGACTCATTTTATTCCCGCATGGACAACCGATAAGCACTAACTTAAGCAATAAAAAAGAAATTCACCTTTCTCTCATCTCCCCCTGCACAACCTCGCCACCAGAATTTTAAAAGAGGTAAATTATTTACCACATCCCCGTGCCCATACTACAGGCGCATCTGAACTGCTATTTAAATTCTTCGTCATTTAAAGCTACAAAATAAAATAAATACGTATAATAGGAGAAAACCACGCGAAATTGAAGGAAACACTAAACTTTAAAATTCTTTTGAAGGCCAATTGGATCGAACCAATCTCTAAAAATTTCAGCAAAAGCAACAAAGAGTCTACAAAACTCATCCACGATCGATTCGATTTTGCGTCCCATCAGCTACAGCGACACAAATTTTCGCTATAAATTCCCCGTAAAATGTTAAACGACACGTTGGAAACGATGAAAACAAACAAGAATTCATGCACTACAGTAGCCCTCAACGACTAAATCATAATATACATTACAAGATGAGTTGATGAAGTTGAAAGATGTTGAAAAGAAACAAAAGAAAAAGACGGTTATCTAATGTCATTTTCAATTAAACGCTGAAAAAAAAGTCGATGAAAAAATGGGAAAGTTTCGTCTCAAAGAAGCAAGCAAACGCTCTATCAAAAAGAACTGCGAAGAAGTGACAAGCAAAAAGAATAGAATAAAAATAAGAACAACGGTCATTTAGAAATATTGGAAAACAATTGCGACTCACAAAAAACCTTACTGGCTGAATGAACATCCGACATGTAGAATACAATGAAATTTGCATTCAAATAAGGGAAGTTCGAATTGTTCCAAGTTCAAATCTAAACTGCTCTAGAAAAGTCTGATTCGCCTCAAAAGGCATATTCTCATACGACAATTCTGATGTAGTACAAATGAACAAATAAAGAGGGCTCATGCTCTCATAAAGAAAAAGCAAGCAAAGAAGGCGAAATACTTACGGAGCAAGCAGAAGGAAGCACAGATGAGCAACCGCTCCTTAAATGATAATTTACACCCGATTTTTTTTTTTTGAACGAAGAAAAAACTCAAAAAATCCGCTGAGTCCAATAAGAAGATTTTCACAGTGGAACGAAAGTAAAGTTAAGGTAATACAGAAAAATCATTTTCCATTTCAAAGGTGGCACAATGAATTTACGATGTTGCAATAGACGACGCATAGCATATACCTGCAGCCAGGAAGGAAAATTTTTCCGATGAAAGAATCTTTCCCGTCTCGCTTTTCCCTTCTCTGAACAGCGGTCTTTAAGATCGGATCGCTAGTGTACTTTGATTCAAGACAGTACGGCAAATGAAAACGTAAGCGTTGAAATCAAATAACAAAATTAGACAATAATTGCAGCTATCAATCAAAAACTTCCAAAATTCATAAAAAATACAACGAAAGGTGATGTCAAATTTCTACAAATTCATAAAAAACCAAAATAAAGCGAATTACTCTCGCATTAAGATTGTCGAAAATTGTGGAAAAAAATTTGGAATGAATTTAAAAAATTTCCATCACCCCTTAAAAACATCAACAAAAAACAGACTCCCAGGTTGTTAAGATCAAAAAGAAAAGCCATTACCCCAAGAGCCCCTTGTTTCAAAATAACTTCGTGTAACAATCATGCACACTGCAAGAACAAAACGCATGAACAGAATGCCATATTTCAGCAAAAAGCGAACCTCATTTAAAAGTGCTCAATTCAAAAATTTGTCTGTGCTGATAATACTCTTAAGGAATTCTCATCTCATCAGTTATATGGAATGTCATTCATTAATAGACAATTACAAGCTCACTTGTTAGAATTCATAAACGATTCCCTTCTTCAACAAATATTATCTCAAATATTTTTAAACACGAGAAAAAACATCACTCACTTTGGATAGGGATCCAAAATTTTACACCACTTTACAGCTGATATATTTTCGGAATGCCACTAATTTCACGAATAAATTCAAGCAAATATCAGTGATGCAATTCACATGATAACACTTCAAAACTGGGGTCCGTTTTTGAGCTGAAAGACCGAGAGAGGGGGAGACCAGATGGAATGGGGTTACCATACTAGCAGCACTTCTTTTTTTCTTGACGCCTCGGACTGCCTCCCAATCGAACTCCTTTGTCACCGGCGGCCGGTTGTGGGGATCGTAGTTTCGCATCCAGTACAAGACCCGTTATGCAATTAAACATCTGCAATATATCTTACCATATCAATTTTCTTTATGCCTATGGACTACATCAGGGCC
Organism: Baylisascaris ailuri; assembly: GCA_022845575.1. Taxonomy (NCBI): domain Eukaryota; kingdom Metazoa; phylum Nematoda; class Chromadorea; order Rhabditida; family Ascarididae; genus Baylisascaris; species Baylisascaris ailuri. The sequence goes on from JAAVTS010002436.1 coordinate 26,326, forward strand.
GTTACGCAATATATTTAGCCTGGAAGGACAAATCACAAAGAAAAAGTTGGAATGAAAGAGACCATATCGGAGAATGATCCAGGCTGACAACAATAAGTGAATGACACAGTGCTGAATCTTGTACACTTTCCTACTATAGGCTTTTATTCACAGTTATTTACACCTATTACAGGTTTTTGATAAAGCCAACTTTTATTCAGTCTGTGACTTCAATGACGGTCAATGAAAACAATTACCCGTGGACAATGTTTCCATTAATCGTAGTCGTCACTGGGCTGTTCAGAACCTGTAAGCTACATGTGAGCTAATTTGTTAATCTATTGATCTTAATTTGTGTTAATCTGCAAAATTCGTTTTTTTTTCTGTACGACTTTGTCTGAAAACTGAACGACCCTCTGAATGAGTTCTTCACTTTCGTCGATCGAAAATCAGAAGTCGCCCGATCGTTAGGGGATGTGTTCCATGTGTAGGCCCGTAGCCAGAGTCGTAGCCTGGTTAGCGTGAAACAAAGAATTTTTTTCGGCTACATCTCAGAATGTACGCATCGTTGAGCGAAAATTAACTCATTTCTGAGCTACCTGGCAAAAGTCATCTCGAAGAATTTTACCGCGGTTCAAAACTTTTGAAAAAATTGCAAATAAGAAAGCAAAATGAAGTTTGTAGCCACAGAACTTCTTCCAAAGAAAAATCTTCGAGGCGTAGGACATGATTTTCATAGATTCCTCTCCGGCATTTCATGCGCCAGAAACAACTGTATAAGTTACCGATAATACTACCTTAATAGAACAGAATTCTATACACACCAATTCCTTTGAATCGATCAACGGTGACCTCAACGAAAATCCAAATATAAGCTCTTTATGCAATAAAATGATTGCCAACTCTGAGAGGATTTACACATGAGAAGGATGAAAATTTTAGCCGGTATTTTTTGAACTGAACCAGAAGGAATTTACGAGTCGCCAGAAATATTCAAACAAGCCAAAATAACACCCTTCAAGCAAGTCGTTGAAAATTTTTGAAATAAAGTATTCTAAAATTTTCGAACGATCTCAAGTAACGTCGAAATTTTTTGAAAAAGGGCAACAGAAGCCCAGAAAGACTTGCCCTTGTGCATTTAGGGCAGAGGAATCCTCCCCTCCCAAAGAAACTGAAGCCTTAAGTGGGAGGAGGGAAATCTTTTCTTTTCTTCTTGCCGCGGGCCTGTCCGCATGGATAAGGATCATCATGTCCGGCAGTGACTGGCAGTTAGGTAAACTAACAAATACATACAATTTACAAATGAATAGAATCGTATAAAAAAGCGCGAATGAGATCGTTCCATGGAGAAATCGAACCTCGGAGGTGAATAAAAAACACCCTTGCAACATTTAAAGTGCCAGTAATATAAAACTTGCCGTTATCCGAAAAAAGGCAAGCGGAGCAAGCTAAAGTTATCAACGGTAACGCGAACGGCGCAAACCGAAAAACTTCTAAAATGGATGAAGCCAGCGGTATACTTTTTAAGCTAAAGAAAACAAAGACAACGGGCAATTTCATGAGATGCTCTCAATTACCTCCACAGTTTTTCTCAAGGAATTTAGATACAAACTTATTAAGAAATGAAACGCGAAGCAGGCTGTAAATTTCTGCCTTGTTTTCTGAAATATTTCGGGAGTTGAGGCTACCTGATGCCATTCATTAGTTGTCGATGCTTTATACTTCCTCTTTGAAAATTCATGATCGAGATTAACGGCAGTAATGGCACTAAACGATGTGCCTTCCGATAATGAAGGCTGCAAAGCATTCGAAAACAGGCGTTCTAGTTGCCAAAAAACTGCCAAGCTGATATTGCTATCAGTGTTCGGCCACCACAAAGCCTCGAAAATCTTTTCCACCCTCTCACTCCCAGTTTAGCTGCGAGTGCTTTCTGGTAGACCTCTGCGGAGCTACTCAAGCATATTACTGCGCATTCTTGAATGCTTTTAGTCTAACTGCCTATGAGAGATGAATGACGCTCCCTTGCGAAAAAAAGTACAAAAACGCTGCCGATTCACTGCAAAGTAATCACCATTTCTTTTCTTCTTCATACTCAGTATTCAAATCCAATACGACATACCTCTTCAACGTTAACATTTTCCTTGGCGGATGTCTCAAAGAAAGGTATGTGCATTGTATCTGCAAATCGACGTGCATCCGCTTCGAGGACCACCCGTCGTTCGGGGTCATCTGCTTTATTGCCCACTGCAAACCTCATTCTTTATTTTTATTTATATGTTTCAACGTCCCCAGGTGGCAAAACATCCAAAAGTCATCACGATCCACGCATACAATTTCAAATTTCTTCTTAAGAAAAGATCAATCGTAAACGCTACAGATGTTGATTTTCAAGTAACGGATGCGAGAAATAATCTGCTTTGCGCTAACACAATTTCTACTACAAAATTAAATTTAAAAAAAAAAAAACTCACGTCCAACTCAAAACAGATCTCACTCAATTCGTACAAATTATGTTCCTCCTTAATAAACATCACAAAAAGATGAAATAACAAATTTCATGGAAACCACTGTTTTCTGCCGTAAGGAGAGAGAAGCAGGATACACGACAAGGATTTCATCAGATCTCTTGATTCTTTCAGTGCAGCAATTTGCAAAGCAATCAGCTTCAGTACTGAAACAGTCAGCAACAGCAATCGGTGAATACTTCTTGCAATAGTCAATTGGTATATCATTAGATGAGTAATCTTTAATTCGTTGGTTCGAAATCTATTTGTGAACAAACATTTTGAACCAATATCTTGCCCAATCAGCCGCACGCGGGAATTCTTGAAATGACGGAAACACTATTTAAAACAACTGGATCATAAGAATGAAATGCCGTGGAGAGAAAACGAAGAGGCAATTGAGCGTTTCATCATAAGCTCAACTGATATTCTCGTAAGATTGGAACCTTCGAAGAAAAAACGCAGTCCGTGCACAACACAGCTGAGACATGCGAAATGCAGATGCATTTCGAAAGCTAGCACTACTTCTTATTCAATGGGATGGGGATAAGGGGGAGAGCAAACGGAGGAAGAGCAGACGGGAGAAGGACAGGAGAGATCCTCTTACCTACTCCCTTTATTGTGGAAAGCGGAATTTCCAGCTTTTTCAATAGCATTAAAAAAATTCACTAACCAAGGATCTTCTGCACGTTGTCGCAATTAGCGTCGATTTCATGCAGCCATCGTTTAACATTACTGAATGAATCGCCACTAGTGACCTCATAAACGACGATCACACCATGCGTCCCTCGGTAATATCTGCAACATCTCGGCTTTGAAAAAAAAAACCAAATAGGTTTCAAACCAAACCGAATATGCGACAACCGTGGCAACGGCGACAAAATCTTTGAATGTTTCAACTGAATTCAATGGAAACTGATGTATAAATTCCAAGGCATCGTTAATTATTGACAGCTGATGAACAGGACGGCAGATCTGGATGAAAGTGAGAATGCCACACTATGATTATACTCATCAAAATTTCATCACCGTAGTGCGCGTGGTTCACAAGCTGAAACTGCAGGATCTACAAACACG
>JAAVTS010002437.1:0-20482 GCA_022845575.1 Baylisascaris ailuri
AAGAGAATCATGAAACGATATTGGATGCAATAACATAAACACTTACGGAATATTCACACGGTGAGATCGCGCAAAGATATCCCTTAATTCGGCTTCAACGCTATCTTGTCTATCTTCATCATCACGCACTGCTGATTCATTGTGTGACTCGTTTGAACGTTGTGAAATATTCGCATCATTCGGCGTTCCACTCTCATTGGCGCTTGACAAATGCGATAATTTCGCTATTTTCGCACTAAAAATAACACCAAATGACAAATTAATGTAACACACGTAAATGGCAAATACTTCATAGTTTATAACGATATAGTACGATGACTGTGCCGAAATATAACAATACGGTACGATGACCTAATTTTAACGCTTGACATGTAAGCGCAAAAGTGTATTTGAAAGGAAATGCGTATTACATCTCCTAGCTTGCCTATCCACTATCTAAAAACATCTAACGAAACAATCATTTATTATGCCAATGTATATATTCCCTTAGTCAATCGTTGTAGAAAGTTTTTTTGATTTTACTATTAACGATTAGAGATACCTTTGAGAATTTCAATGTGCTTCCTCTTTATTGAAAAAAAAAGTGTCATTTAGAGTAGTACTTGAGAAATGGGTAAGTGTAAACTTCAGAAACGAGTCGATATTCAAAACTAATAGACCAATTGAGGGCAAAATTATAAAGCTATTGAATCTTTTTCTTATGATCACATCACTTTGGCTCATCGAAAAGAAACGAAAGAAAGAGGGAAACTCGGTTAAACAAACATGCAGTATAGAAAACAGTAATAACTGATCTAATTAAGATGCCATAGCTATTAAGTTGCCAAGCTTGGCTCGAAAAAAACAAACAAAGAATTTTTCTTCGAAATGAACTTCAACCGCTAAAAGTAAGCTAATTATTTGAGTTTATGAGCAGTCAACCGGTGTTTTCACAACCATCGACTTCTGCAAGCATGTTTCCCACAACAACATCGATACACTACACTACAATGATCAATGATTGCTGCGAAGTGTTTCCATATATATATATGGACTTGTATTATGGCCAAACAAAGCGCGAATTCATACGATGATATGGCCTGACAAAAGAGCCACACACTTACAAATACCCTTAGTCCCAAACATCTTAAAACGCTTCACCTCAACCACCCACCACCGTTCAACGACACGATTCCGATAAACTATAGCACAGCTTTGTTTTGTATTCTCCGTAATTATTGGGCAAAGATTCATAACTAAAAAAAGCAATGTTGTTTTGCAGCATCATACGATAGCCCATCCATTCCTCATCTGAACATTTCGATCTAGTCGCGAACTCAGTTAACAATTTAAAAGTGAGAAGATCGAATTAAAACGAAAAAAATTCATTTTCTTCGTCGTTTATTTAGCTTCCATTTCATTTTTCATGCTATTCTTACTACCAATTTTTGCAACTTCAAACCTAAATCAAGTAGCGACTATCATCTATCGCCTTCAGAGCACAGAATCGATGAGGTAAAATTTTTTAAATATATATTCTACTTTCTTAAGTGGGTGAATAATAACTAAAAAGAAACTTACTTTATGTTGCTAAGTGCACGCTTCAATGACCGATTCTCGTTGAGTAATACCCGATAACGTGCCTCCTCTTGATTTGCATTATGCGATATAAGTGAATGCAATGATCGTATTTCATTTACTAACTTTTCAAGAACACCGCTGAGTGCAAATTGCTGCAAAATAAACAATGTTACTAATTCAGCATTTCCTTTTAATTAGCTAATAAAAAAATAATTTCCACAAAATATTGTGATGATAATCCATCGAAACTCATAAACAACGATCGGCTAATATTCTATCAGAAAAATCAACAAGAGTAAAGCATTTCATAAAGAATACACAGTGAAAATTTATAAAGAGTACAGAAATAACGCATCAATGATTTCAATTTAGATTGGTAATTTGAGAGAAAAATTCCACATTTTATAACTACATAAAAATTAAACACTATTATGCAACTATGTCGATATTTTATTTATTATTGTTTTTTTTATTGTTTACAAATAAAGCTTTATTAGTCAATTGTAAAAAAAACGAGTTACTACTATGGGGTTAAAGTTTCTAATGTTGCAGAGATTTAGGTTCGAGCAGCAAGTTCTTCATACAATTGCAATATAATTCAAGTGGATGTTATGAAAATCTAACTACCGGCGATTATGACTTCAACGGTATATATTCTACCATATTTTTTTATGCAGTATTTTAAACTTTTCGTTTCTTTCAGTCACATATGTGGGATATCAATCAATAAAATGTAATAAGGTAATTTACTCTCAACTAAGCAAATATTTTTATGCAGGATATATTGGATTGTCGGAACCCGTGAAAAAAACAAATTCACTTCCATTTATGCTATATTTGAAATTAATTCGATTTTTCAAGTTCAACGTTACAAACATAAAATTTTTGGTTTTTGGAAATTGCAATAAATACTAAAAATGCATCGCACTTCATTCCTATTTGAATGACACCTTTAATGGCACTCAAATGAAAACGCTGACTGCAGACTAGCACAATGTGCAGGTAAAACGTGGCACACAGAATACCCGACAATTCTGCCACTCTCCTTTTTCCTTCTCTACTTCATAAACTACTCAAAAGTTGGGAAGGCAGAATTTATCTGCGGGAAGGTAATATGAAATTTTAATTGGATGGTCAAGAAGGTGCATTATATACCGAGGATACCCATAAACAAATTGTAAGGATTAGCATCACCGTGTGTTGCTCTCTCATTGAAAGCATTACGGGCCCAAGTAAGAATGATACAGCCAGGATTTCCGAAAATTACATACGAATGCAGTACAGGAAAGTGGAGGAGGAACGAGCCAAATGCTGACCGTAGAAGTGCGTTTGGTTATCGCACATAAGAAAAGCTTCCGCCAAATTTTGGATCGCTGGTGGATTCACCTCACCGAGATTACGATGAAGAGCAGTCCAAAAAGGTGACTACTTGGTGTCTTTTCGTATATCAACAGCAGATAAATCCACAGTGGGGTTCCTTTTAAGATTTTTTCTTGGTTTCAAGCTAAAACATATATCGCAAATAATGCAAAAAATATAACTAACCGTAAACGAGGTCGAAGAATCGAGCTGATTCGACCGTGCACGAACGTTTTCCCTGGATCGGTTGTCATTGTCGGTGGGTAATGGTGGTGTATAACGCCAAGATCGTTTCCTTCCTCCACTTCCACTTCCTCCACTCATTTTTACCAACTGAAAAAAAACGAAAATTATGGTGAATATTTTGCGAAAAAAAAACGGGTTTAATTTGTGAAACCATCTTACTTCAAATATTGGCAGGAGGGAGGGTGCAAAAAGAAAGGACTAAGGTGAGGGCAAGGGTGGTGTAAGCGAGGGGGGGGGGGGATAAATTTGAAATTTAAACAAAATTTCTCGCTTTTCTACTGCTTAACAAGATATGGCACAACGATGACGAGCAATTACGCAGAAATACATTCATAAGTACGAAATTAAATAAAAAGGAAATGGTGATTAAATGAAATTTGCAAAAAAAAACCCTCCAGAAATCGCAAATAATAAACATCTGTGGAAATTGTTGAAAAATGCAAATAGGTAAATTCAATATCGAATACACCAAATAGGTAAATTCAATATCGAATACACCGTAGTTAGTGCCATCCTACCTGGGAAATAGACGATGCTTCGATCACTCGTAATACTTCGGGTAATACTCCGGGTAATCTTTATACCCATAAAATTTGGCACATTTTTCTTGAGGCTATCGGTGTTCACAATTTTTACCCTTTTCTTTCCATCCTTCTAAATTCTATCCTATTCGAAAGCATCAGGGCATTAGCACCTTTGCTAATCGCATCGGATCGTTCCTATATATGAAGCAACGACGAGATTTCTTCGATAGCTAATAAATGGGTATTCACTTAATCGATTCATCACTTAAAACAAATTAGCCAAGATTTGTTTCCGGGAAAATTCCTCTTAAATTCTTAATTAGCACTGAATAACATTCGTTTTATAAAGTAGATAAGTAGATAACAAGTGTAACCATTTCGTTGAATCGATAATCAAGCTAATGGAGAATGAAGCAAACCAGTGGAAAAACAACTAAACAATTAAGCACTAGAGATGGAAGTATCCTGGTGGATCCCGAAGTGGAGCCATATGTCATCTTTCCTATCCTTCTTCTTAAATCTCTGCATGCTTAAATTATGGGTTAATATCCGATTGTATTCCAATGATTTTCTTTGTAATTAGCCATAACTACTATCACTATTTTGTAATTTGTTCCAATGTTTGTTCATGCGGAGCAAATATGTGACATCAGCGTCGTTGTGGCGACGATTTCTGCCAGAAGCGAGATCATGTAGTGGGGGTGGGAAAAGTCGAAAGCAATGGCGAAACCTCGTTGGTGTATGATATAGATGGGGGATGGGGTATCGTCGGGACGGATGGCCTCAACGAAGAATTCGAGGAACTGTTCCTCGTTGGAACACTCGCTGGGAAGCGCGGCCTTCGCATCGACGTTGATCCTGTTTCAGGACCACCACACCTTCGGTCGCCGATAGTGCTATTATTGTACGACGCATCTACCGTCGTTCCAACGAATGAAGAATGGGGATATGCCAACACGTCTCACAAGTCTCACAACTTATTGCTGTGGCGACACTATGAAAGCTAAGACGAGGACAGTAGAGTGGCCACGGTGATGTGCTTGGCCCCGATTTCAGCTCAGAAAGCTCAGCTTTTACAATGTGTGGGAAGAAGTATTCAAACCTCCAGTTTTCAGGAAAAAACTGAAAATGCGACCGGAAAACCTCGACGACCGGGGATAGTATAAGGCCATAATGAGGAAATTGCTTAATACCCGCAGTTAAAGGCAAAAATCCCTTTACTCGTCACTTAAGCATGGGTCGCTCTTTCCAAATTTCTTACGGTCGACATGTGCGAGGATCCCTCCTTGCATCTCGATTCATACCAATCGTTGCTGTCCCTCACCCCGTCCTCCCACTGCTTCCCACCTCCCCAACTCAAACATACACCATCATCTGAGTGGAAATTGTTGTTTTTGGGAATATGGTTATAATGCAACCGTATTTTTTAAAACATCCTTGCAATTGGACAGTGTAAGTCCCTTCCTGCACAAAACCCCATCTCCTTGTTTAGGTCTCACCTCTTCTTACCGCCCCTCATCCACATCCCCCGCAACACTTTGTACACAAACCAAAAACAAATCGCACTCATCGCAACACTGACACGAAGGCATAAGGCGTTCACCTAACATCGTGGGGATATTCCATTGTGGTAAAACAGGGCTCCGGTTCCAACAGTCGGAGCATATCTTCGTTGATGGTCAAATTGTGATGAGTGACATCTATGAACTATCAATTGGTACAGTAATATCGTTTTACTTCATTGTGACAATACAAATGAGTGTTAATGTCACTCGATTCTTCTATAGGTGAATCTCTTTCAGGAAACAATTTAATAGCTATGCTCATAAATATGCGTTTGCTCATCCATTCGCGGGATGCGATTCCAAAGTATCGAAATGACCAACTCTTTTAAGTAGTAACCCCCCCCCCCCCCGCGGATGCGAATGAGTTAAATCCACACCTAGAAATAAATCGGCCATGTCAAAGGTAAAGCTGATCTTGGCCACGTTAGCGATAACTTCTACCGAATTGATGGGGCGGGGGCAGGGAAGAGGGTGTGACTCGTATTATCCAGTATTTATGTTGCAAACTGCGATCATTTAGAATATGATGCTAAATTAAAACAGGTCGACAAGAGGAGCCGGCAGAAAAGCTTCACGACCTTTTTTTAAAACTGAAGAAGGGTGGAACCTTCATATTCCATACGGAAAACAATGTATATTCGCCATCACGGAGGAGGAGGGGGGGGGGGGGGGAGAGGGGTGGTTCTTGCTCACAAAATCCTTGTTATTGGGTAGAGGGTTAAAATAAGGATAGTGCAGGATAATGACTTATTCCATCTAAATTCTTCTTATGACGATGTGCTATACGGTAAAGACTCCATTTTTTTTCGATATAGTAAATACCCAATTGTTTTTGCTTGTTGCGAAGGAGGAAGAATCGGGCCAAAGGGAAGGAAAATGAAGAATTAGCGTAATGGGGAATTCTGCATGGAGGGATGATAGGTTAAGGTCTGACACCTATGGGAAAAGGCAAGAAAATGGCAAAGTCGCCGTGATAGGGAGGCCGATGAGGGGTGGGGATGTTTTACTCAACTTTCCTCAAGTGTAATTTCTATACTATTAACTTGCCTTTCTTCTCTCCACGAATTCAAAGGTTCCTTCCATTGCATGTAAATAAGCACCTCACTGTTTAGAACTGTTTGCGAAACCATCACTGATCACTGAGTCAGCAGACCATACTAAGGAATGCATGTGTACTTGAAAGTGACCTTAGTGAAAGCAGCACCATTAAAATAGATGAAGAGGAGAAGAACACTTCCTGATGGGAAAAGCGGAGACTTAAAGAAACTACGGATATGGAGGAAAGTAAAGGAACACCAAGCGATTGTTCATAGACACTTGCGGTACATTCAAAATATCAAGACGTACCACCCATATACTGAAACGGTTTGCATGTCCAATGTAAAAAGAATCAAATAAGGTTTTGAAGAGATACGTAAAAGCACGTGTGCAAAATTCCGACAGTAATGAATTATGGGTATAAAAGAGGTGAGATGACACTTGTAGTGCATGTTATTCAAGTACAAACATTTTCGAAGGATGTTTCCCGTGGTAGAATTATATTCCCAAAGAGAAGCGTTCCCACTTCGGCGGGTAATCTGATACTGAATGATGGAAACGAAACGATCACGCAACAGTCTATAAAGTGAATGAAACTAGTAATGCAGTGTAGCCGATTGCATCTCCGATTCGCTCCAATCGAGGATAGCACATAGCAGAGACTCGGTGCACCTGTTGATAGATTTGATATGGTCCTTCAATGGAAGCAAGAAATAGAAGTATAAGGTTTTTAAGGGTACGACACTGTGGTCACGAAACGAGAGAGGTGGCTCACATCCTCCAAGGAAATATATGCCCCTTTTCTTTCTCTCTCTCTCCCCCCCCCCCCCAAATGATCTTTGGTCGTTATTCGTTGCTGATTTCCTTTCAACCTCCATGGGTTGTTTGTTTTTCATAAGCGCGCGCTACAGCGCTAGTGAATGTTATAAAGCTATAAAACACTACCATATAAGAGGGTGGTCTGGCGAGTGGGACATCGAGACGGAAGGGTGTAGGAAGGGGAGTAGCAAAGAAAAGAAGTAGCACGAGCTCCTCGAAAACTTACTTTTCTTTCCGTAGATATTCTGGTAAAACTAGAATACAACAACCCCCCCCCCCCTCCTGGTGGGAATCTTAAAAATATTCCACCTCATCAACCTAAGAAAATATGCCGAGTCAAGCAGGAAGCTAGATGAAATATATCCCAATATATCTTTCGAAGTATATCCTTTCGAAAGTTAAACGTAATTTCATAGATCAGCATTATAGAAAGGACATCAGTAATTATTATATCCACAATGTTGCTCGAGTTGAGGCTATTGTTGAGATAGGACATTGTAATGCCTCTTTATAACGTATATTAAGAATATCTATAGAAACGATTTAATCTATTTTACGATATACGATGGCGTATTTATGAATGCGCATATTTTATTTAGCGATAATTTATGAAACCGGTTGGTCAAGCAAGGTGCACAAATAAGCATTTCATATCGTGACATGTCGTGATGCTTCACAACCGCAAGCTGAGAACCGTTACGTTCGTGACAGATGACGTCGTTGCTTTCCGTGTTTCTAAGGATTGACGTTGATTCTAATGGGATCGACGTTGATTCTAATGGGATCGACGTTGATCCTAATGGGATCGACGGTGATTCTAATGGGACCGACGTTGATTCTAATGGGATCGACGTTGATTCTAATGGAATCTACAGGATGTAGAGCCGGGCTAACTTTGGTTTCGCAATCCAAAACACGCCAAATCGACCACGCTGTTCGTTGAAGTTTTATCATTATAGTTCACCCGTACCAACCGTCCATGAAATAGTTTCGCTAAAAATTCATTTAAATCTTAAGAGCCCATTTGTTTATCGGTCATCGACTCCATAAAGTTACAGGTGGGATGGATGTTCGCCGAACAAAGACTCCTCTACACGTCGCTTCAAAGCGTCACAACTTTTGTTGTATTGTAAATGACGATTACTAAGCTCTAGAAAGATAATGAGATGTTTTTTATGGGTTTAGATACAGTCCTTCTGTTAGGTATTCTCAAAAACGTTTTGCATCGTTCTAAACTCAAGTTGTTCCCCCCCCCCCCCNCCCCCCCTTCCCTCTTACACAATAATGATTGATATTCAAATCTTTCGATTTTCACGTTCCAAATAATTTTCACGATTCCGCCCTTTCCGTTTAGCGTTTTTTTGTGTTTTTGTTTTGTTTTTGTTTTTGATTTTCTTTTCTTTTTTTGCTGAAATTTCAATATTTGTCACGTATTTCATCTTGAATTGAAATTAGATCTGCCAAATATTTTCCATTTTATTGAAATATTTGTGCCAGTTCTTTCCACAAATTGATTGCCTCATAATTTTCGAAATATTTTCCCTCTGTTTGATCGTTGATTCATTATTTGCGTTTTACGATCTTACTTCCGATTTTGCACTAATCGATGAGCCGTTATTGTTGAGAACGTTAGGTCAACGCTACTTAAGCAATTTCCTTTGTTTTCTAGGAAAGTGAATTATGTGCTCCTTATCAAAGAGACCCCAGTAGTATTAGTGCTGTTATTCGCTTAAACATCGCAACAATCGTGTTTTATGCCTCTTGAGGAAAATGTACTTAGAGGTAAGCTATCGTGAAATACAACGTGGACCTACTTGCGTGCTTTTATTCATTCAACAGTTGTAGTTATATTATTACTAGCCACACGGCAGCTGTGGAATCTGGGATATCTAATTCTTTTATCGAAGAGACGTCGAGAATCCCCGCCATTACTCCGAGCTTCGCAAAGCTTCGGTCAGTCTCATCAGGTGTTGTAGGATCGGTTCCACCTCATAGACGGCAACAAGACTTCAGAAATGTCGAGTAACGTCGAAACATTGAGGTCTCTAGAGGATGTGGTCACCATTTCTCTAGCCTGCAGGAAGTCTTGGATCTCACTGATTTGAAATATGCAAACGTTTTTGAAACCACCGAAACATTCGGTCCCAGTTGTGTTGTAATGGCCGAATTTTCACAACTCCACTAGAGATGTCTTTGGAGACATAAAGCATAATTAATGTTCGTCGTTCATGTGATCGGGTTTACTGCGGCGAACGAAATATGCTTCAGAACGTTTGCCAAACTGTTCAATGATCGATATAGTATTGAAAATGACCACCCATTCCTCTCAATCAACACTTGTTCGTTGACTTGGAACAGGAAATTTTGGCAACACTTTTGCATCAAACATGTGTAGATTCGTCTCATACTGACCCCTCCCATCATTTTTTCTAGCCACCACCTTCCCCTCCGTTAGTGTAAAAGAATGGCCACATCTCCTTCTTCTTTCTTAAATCCCTTCCCATCTTCCATCTTCCACGCCATTTGTTTTGGCATTTCTCCTCCAGGTTTTATCGTACTGTTTCGCTTATAAACATGCACGTTGATAATGTACTGCTTCTGAAGCTAAACCCATATTCCAACTCACATTGGACGATTACGGCTTCTGGATAACTAACGAAACTTCACCGCACCACATCTTACCATATAAGTGGAGTCCCGAGTTCTTCGACCCACACGGCCCCCACAGCGAAACGATGTTCCATCCCATTAGATCCAATGTTACGCAACCACTTAAACAGAAGACCCAATAGGCTCACCACAGCGTATCGTCCGCCTGATCACGCCCATTTTTTCACCGCTCCGACTTACTTCAGTGGCTCTATATTTTGAGAGCTCCAGCCTGTGTGGACATTCACGCCAGCCCACATTCCATCCCGCATTTGAAAATAAGAAACCATTGTTGCCGGAGCCGCGAATCCTGTTGGACTTGGATGCACTACCCGACGACGCCCTACATCAACACCAAGTCCGCCGACCTACTTGACGTCACCACAAAACCGTCTGCTTCAGCAAACGGCGTCACGCTACTCTCGACCCCTCCTGGATCGCTCCACATGCATGTTGAATGCTTTGTTCACTACATTCATGTTGTGCAAGACACAAGCAGATATAAAAAAAAAGTTTACTGCGAAATCATTTTTCACCAAAAAGTGTCCGAAACGGTTGCCAAAATGCGTAGAAAAATATTATTCAAACAAAAAAAGTGCGAAAGTAAAAACGCCAAAAGAATATCGAAAAATATCCAAAAGGGAAAAATAACCAAAAGAAAATATCAAAAAGTGTTGGATGCAATGTGTACAATGTGTATAAAAGTGCTGAGGTGAATCTCAAAAGCATTTCGTTTTCCGACATTACTAAAACATACCAGACTAAACGACAAATTCGCGAGCGCCAACGATTTGAGACTAAGCTACGAAATGAGGCAAAATTTTCAAGCAGTTACATAGACATTCCCCTAAACGTTTTCGCGATTAAATAAATCTAGCTGATAACTAGTGCTGCGAATACATTTACCCACCCACGTGGTCTCGCGGGAGATTTTCACACCGTTTTCCTCTCGCATTAGCCGGAATCCTCGGAGCCCTACTTAGAGAGGCTAACTATGCTTAAAAGGCTGATACCTTCAAGTATCGAATGTCAGTCATTCTCTTGCTTGTGTATATGAATGGGCGTTGAAAATGCAAAACGTCGACAGTGGGCTTTTGCGTTGATTCCACGTAATGAAGCGTTACACAAAAAACCGGGTGGCGATACTATGCGATCCTCACAAGCGTCGTACTGTTGAGCAACGGCGTATCGATAATGAAATGCATGATGTCAGCGCAAGTTCGATGACGCGAGCAGTCGTACTAGAGGACTGTCTGTGTATATATTTAGGGCTTTTATAAGAGAACTCCTAGCTCGAGTTGATAACCCAACGCCAACGACTGTCGTGAAGGGATACGTTCGGTATAAATCCTAGCACAAGGTCAATAATACGGTCACAGTCGTCCATCCACAAATATATCTTTGCGATAGCACACTAATATTCCACACGCTGCGATGCTAAGATTTAATATAACTGATAGCAGTTAGCAATCGACGACAAATGCATATAAAATAGCAATCATTTACATGTGGGAAGCCATTCGATGAAGCTCGAAAACTCTGAACTCATATCGCTATTATCTGCAACAGTGAAAACTCCTAGCTGAAACTACCACATAGTTCACCTCGAGAAGAGGCACGAAATCGTTCAACCTTGTGGGAACCTCAGATTATCTATGAAAAAATCTTAAACGAAATTCGACGAAGAAGAACGGTCACGCTGACCAAGTCTACGACCAATTATGTCCACTTATGAAATTCACTAACATTCCTTCACGACAATATCATCCCATGAACCTCAACATGCCAAATGTTTCATTACCCATCCCCCGAAAAGGTTACACGAAGCGTCAACAATCGGAAACGATTTGATCATGAAGTGCCCCTCTTGCATTATCACCCCATATTAATACACCACTAATACGTAAAGTAATAAAGCAACCACTCTACTTTCTAGGTCACGTGGAATTCGATGTGCAGAATTCAAATAAAAGAAGAATGCATACGTTCACAACATTAGCCATAACGTTTTCCCTATCGAATAACGAGAGGACCTCCCCATCGACTATTCCATAATATAACTGCGAGATACTTCGTAAATAGTGTCTCCAACATGATCGTTATCACCAATATCATCGTATAATATTCTCCACAAAAGCTGCACTTCTATGAATCGATGATATCCACGTATATGACAAATGACAACGTCCACCATCAAACAAGCAATATCCCAGCACGTCCACCTTGCTGACACCACTAGCAACCACATAGAGAGAACGTCTGCGGTTGTCCATCGAACTAGCAAAGCCTCTCGACACCATCGCATATTCATAGCCAGTCAAGCATCCGTCTGCCGCTGTGCGAAGTGGTCCTCCTAAATAAATCACACCCCATCCCCCTACCATCCTACCCCTATGCTCACTCCACATAATCCCTCATACTCCCAGCCATACACTCACATAAAAAAAAAACATCCAAAAACTTAAATGAGACCCAAATCGTCACATTGCATGTCGAAAAACTCAATGAAAATCGCATTACCATATTAGTGACCGAAACAAGATTGAAAACGTACGTTCTCGGTTACACACTTGGCGAACGTCAGCAGACGCAACAAAGCGATAGGCAAGACAGAATCAAACGCGTAACGCCATTGAATGCATTGCGTTGTTCACACTCAGACATGAGTAGTCCAGTCACAACCACAAGTACCATCGATCGAACAGATAAATGCAAGGAAGCTTTCGACGTGATAGACCCACTCACGTGAAGCAGTTATGATCGGAATTGCTGCTAATCATCGCACCTAACCGGAAGACTTAACCTACCGACTCCGGTTCCCCTAGCCACGTTCCATTCGCCAGTACAATTAATCATAGCAATGTGCATAATCCATTAGATATGAAGTAACATTAATCTACGAGCAATAAAAATTCACAGCGTTCCCTCCTCTCATCGCAACAGTAGAAATTTGTTAGCCAATCCCTTTGACTTTAAAATATAACAAAAACTCTTCAAACGACAAATAAGCCAAGTATTGCATCAACAACAATCATAGCAAGGATCAAATACATCTAACTCGATAGAATACAGCCAAAACAATAATAGTAGCCGAAATCAAATCTAATGAATGCAAACATTTACATCTATTTACAGTTTTCTTTAACAAATTTTCATTATGATGATTTCCCATTATTTATGGTTTATTTACAGTTTAAATGAGCAATTAATTACTGCAATATAAATCAAAACAACTATCGCAGTATTTTACTAACTCATCTTTAAGTAAACTTTTACCGACTCAACCTCAGCATCTAACCATTCATTGCATAGATATTATCATCGACGTAAAACATCGGCAATCAACTGAACAGAACGTCAATGCGGTATTATTAATGCCCAGCAGACGTGCAAAGACGAAATGCGACTGCCAACACTACTACAGATGCTTCAGATCGGTGGGTACGATGTACAATGAATATGACCTTATTAAGTGTTATGCAAATTCAGTGTTCACACAACACTCTGTTGTGGCATTCAAATTCACCATCCACTCACTTGTACCTTCTGAAACTCCATTACGTGCTCATTAAAAAAGACTTCCCATTTGCTCGGAAGAAGAAACTGCTCCAACAGAAACAAGAAGATGCACTCCTTTACTTCCTCTAATCTAATAGTCGCTGCGTCGATCTCTTCTTGGTTCATTTGCTTCCTCTAAGCATTGAAATAAGCAGAATCCTTGCAGATCAGTGAATGGAATATTCAGTAGCTCTTGCATAACATGTCAATGAAAAGAAATCTGAGTTCAGTGCATAAAGCATAACATGTAGCCTCTAAATCTCTCTCATGAAACATCTTTGCTTTCAACATCAACTCATGCACTCGAAGAATCGAGACCATACGTGAGGGAGAGGTGTACTCAACTTGAATCGCAATAAACCATTAGACCTCGTATTTAGAATCTGAAGTGTCATGTGGAAGGGTATTTGCAGTGCTACAACAAACAGGAGAACAGTTAGCTTCCTCTACAAACTTTTAAACATGTTATGAATGATATTCCTTTAGCCATAAGATTTTCTTCCTCTATGAAACCATAATTGAAGTCTACATATGTATTTGTTTTTCCTTTACAAAAATTCTCAAAAAACGAAAATAGAGGTGCTAACTACACCTATTTCACCAACCTCAGGACGTCCCTGCCTTTTGCATGTTGTGATGTATTGCACTGTGCGGAATCGATCAGTAAGAATACGAACGTCGTAGACATTAGTCACTTCGACACCACAGTGGCTGTTCAGGCACAGATGATGCAGCGATGTGGTCGGTTCCTTTGGTATTTTCTAAACTCGAGTTCAACTTCCTCTCTACCATCTCCCCTCGTCGTTATTATTGCGAAGTCGTAGTCCTTCAGGAGGCAAATTTGTATGTCGTCTATACTAGACCTCGACAAACGATCAGTCCCACCCCACAAACCTTCGAATAATGAACCTAAGCAACCGATTCAACAATCGTAAGCGGAACTATAAGGAAGCCGATAAAAGTACTGCCAATGACATGTCGAAAGATTGAGCAATCTCTGCCTAACTTTTTGAGTTATGTAGAGAAATTGTTCCACCCGGACTTGAATTGGAACGTCATTTTTTCGATAAGCGATTTGTTGACGGTTGTGTGATGTGTCCCCATCAGTGGCAGTTAGCTGCTGCAAGTCTTCCCTCCACCCTCCTCTCCATCATGAACCACTTGTTGAAAATGCTCAAAAATAAGCGCTGCAGGACATTTCCCGTCCAGACAAGGCAATGGACGTTTGAAAAATAATAGCAAATAATGGAATATTGCATACAAAAAAAGGAACATCGACCCATTCTTAACTTCATCATGACTGGATACAGCAACAGCGTTTAAAACATGCGATACATTCTGACCTTATCGGCCTTCCCCTTTATCTCCAGCCAGTTTCCTCCAAGAAATCCCTCCATGCCTTTTATTTTAAGCTATCGTACATAACCTCATCAATTCCGGAAATAAGATAAGAAACTCTCCTTAGACCCACATATTGAGGATCTCTTAACGTATGCAATCTTCTATTCCCACCCGTGAAGCGCGGCAGTTTAATCCCTCTGTGAAGTGCATGTTTGAGCGTTTTCTCCAACTTGAGGAAAGCAATGCAATCTTAAGTGCACTCGTTTGTTGCAAAAAAGTGCGGTGTCTATAGACCGCAAGCGCCGCCTATGATAACTGAGAAGATCCCTGTTCCGTCACCGATCAGATTAGTGCATCAACTATCCCTCCAGAGAGAAATCGCTCATCTCCAGTTGAAGAAAAAAATTTCTATTTGAATGAAACTACCTGGAATTTAAAAAAACACGTAGTGACTTAAACGAACCGTGACAATGTGCATGTTAACCTCGTGTGTTAAAGAAACGTGGACTCTGTGCAATTCAACACATCAGCTTTCAATGCATTCGTATCACGAGCACTTGCAATTTCAGATTCGATCTCACGTCACGTCGCCAATTGAATCGTTCTGAAGTTATGTAAAAACAAACCCACCCTCCTCTCCCTCTCCTCCGTACCCCCGTCGTATGTGTATATTTATGCGACGGAATGAGTTTAGTCGCAACCGACAAACGGCATATGCACCTCAATTTTCACTCTCCGTGACATTCGATTTGCTTCAATTTAAAATGAATTCAGCAAAATTACTACGGAAATAAACCTGTGCGTTCGAAATCACAACGTAAATAACAACATATAGATTAACCTTGTGCTGGCAAATGTGGACTCTTAAATGATTACACTGCCTCAGTGGTGCTCAAGGTTCCCTTCATGCGCAAATCAACACAACAACTTTCAATAAATCTGCAATTTCAGCTTCGATCCCACGGTATGTGGCCAATTGAATCGTTCCGAAGTTACGTAAAAAACAAACCCACCCACCTCTCCCTCTCCTCTGTCGTATGTGTACATTTATGCGACCGAACGAGCTAAGTTCTGAAATTTGCTTTCAATCCCTATGTTATAATATTTAAGGCTGACTAATATTACTATGGGAAACATACGTGTAAGAATCTCAACCCTGTGTTAATACATGGCAACATTCAGATTAACCTTGCGTTTCCTGATTGTGCTGCTTCAGTCGACATTCGCCTCAAGTCGATGCAGAAGTTTTCAATGCATTCGTTATCACGAGCAATCGGAACTGCACCTCATACGGCCTCGCCATGTGAAACTCTCTAAATTTGTGTGAAAAACCCACCCACCTCTCCCTCTCAATTGGCTCCAATTCAAGTGGATCGTTTGAGTGCCACTGTTGGATAGTTCTTTTTTTTTTCAGATTTCTACAAACCCCTCACCACAAATGGAAAACCCTTCCGGTGTAAAAATGAAGAACTTGGCATTTAACTATTAAACGACTGACATAAAAGCACCTTCACCCTCATATCGCTTAGAAAAAAAAAAAAAAAAAAGCTCTCATATTTTGAATGAAGCTCACATAACTTTTTGTGTCCGTCTCTTACAAATGCTATGACAGCGTGTAATGAATGCAGGTCATAGGTACAGCGAAAAACTCAACGGTTAACAGCTAATATTCTCCCTCTCCATCTACCCAAATCGTTCGCACATGCAAAAATATAACGCCATATATGTTAACCTTGTGAACCCGACACGAACTACTGCAGTGTGGATGCGGACATCGCGTGCCGTTAAACAGCTGCTCTTCACCAATAAAGTCCCGTTTGTCTATTCGTTGCTCTTTTCATTGTAAGCGTTCGCGCTTCGAAGCAGGTGTTCAGTGAAGTTCGGTGAATGAAATCAGTTCAGTGCGGACAAGCCTCGTTTGTTGCATATCAGTCGCGAAGAGGAAGAGCCCCTGAATATACAGTATGTCCCAATCCCTCCCCACCCACCCATATATCTTCATCACCTTCTTTAAAAAAAAAAAACAAAAAAAAACGATGTAATAAAGATCAAGGGAAAATATCAAAAAGCTACTTGCAAAACATAAAACTTGAGTATTAGAGATTAAGCCTATACCGCAAGTGCTCAACATGTACCTACCAACCTACACTGCGGTTACAATCTGTTGTCAAAGACAAGCCTACCACAGACACCTTGAATCATGATCATTTAAGAGTCACACTCGGCACCCATCGTACTTTCAGCTTCTTGTATATATCCACTGTATGAAACTAGTGCATTTAAGCATCTCGAGATAAAGCTACCTTAGTGCCCAGTGATAATCAGATGCTTCAAACAACGACCAATGGTTGCCCACTTTGGCAGTACCTTGTCCATCTACGAACAAATTAATAACGAACGTCTAGAGCCTGCTGAAGCGATTATGAAGCCAAAAAAGAGACTTGTAAACTATGCTCAAATGAAATGTGTATCAATCCAACCAGACAGATCCATAGACGACTGTGTGCATAACCTTGCCATTATACTGTCGGTGGTGTGTACCTCTGCATTGAGATCGGTCTTCCTGTCAGTAACGCAATGACCCTTTAGGATGCTGTTGTGCTGCGAATGACCAACTGCTGCGAATGACCAACTGCTGCGACTCACGGAACGAAAATGCTCTGAATTAAACGGCACCCCCCCCCCTCCACACCGCAACGGTGAAATCATAAATTCGGCTGCATATGACAGGGAAGTTTGTTCGCCCAAGTACGAGATTGAAGATATCTTCCTAAACAGCTCCGTAAGAGGGGCTGATGCCTAGGAAAGCCCAGAACTGCTGAGATAAAAAAAAAACTGCTAAGGCAAAAACGTGAAGAATGTATATCAATTATCGGGAGATGAGATTTCAAAAGTCTCCAAGATTTTCGTGACAGAATTTTAACTTGCGAGAAAAAAAAAGAAAAAGCAAGCGGACTTGAGGGCAACCTTTGAAGATCAAACCGCTAGGAACTATACTTTTCGCGTCATTGTATCGAGCGAGCATCATCGATGTACGACTAAACAACGATCCACTTCATTAAATTCTTCTGAACCGCGTAATGTCGCGCATATGTCTTACAACGGCTCCTTCCATTTACTCTGAAGCAAATAACATTGCATCACCCCACCCCTCCCATCCTCCAATTCACTCAGTGGTGATCGTTTGCTTGCTTGCTTTCATCTGCTTCACGATCGCTACTTTAAAACAAACATGTTCAGTATATCTTTACGAGTGCTATTCCACATTTTAGGAATTACAATTTCAGAAGCTTCGAAGCCTCATTAGTTGTTGCACCGACGGATACAAATACCCCCCATCCCAATGATGAACTTTTCCTGCGGGCATTTCAGCAGACTCCGGGAACCTGTTGCTATCTCTCGTCGACGAGGATGTAGAAATGTAAAGCATGAACCAGAATTGGTTGACCACTGCTTGCGAGGAAATTAAAAGAAACCGCTAACATGCCTCAGCACATACCCACTTGTAGTGGCAGTCACGTGTGATTTGTCCGTTGTGCTTCTGGTATTATGCCATTAATGAATGATAGGGCGTTGCAATTGCTGTACAGTTCAACGATGTACGTATAGAGTAGAAATTACATACTCCACCGATCATCTCACATCACCGTCGCGCTCCAAAATGCTGTGCCTGCTGGGCATTCCAACTGATTATCTACGCATAAAAAAAAAAACGATAAAAACCTAAACCTAAAACAATTAAACGACTAAAAATTTATAAAACATCTAGTCAAACAAATCATCGGAGTGGAATCGATGAAGGTTCCATTCATAGCGATGAATTTCAAGAAAAGAAAAAAGGGAGAATCCAGCTACAAAAGAACGATAATCAAAATCTCGACGCCAGATGCAACATCTGTGTTGCTATTTCTAGGAAAAGATCGAATCTACCAGAATCACGCATCTTGTGACAAAGGTCAAGAGCAGTAATTAAGCACACTCATGCACATGTTACGAGGACATCGAGAACATGAGATGAATTGCTTGACAGGTTGATTAGCTATGGTTGTAAACAATTCTCGTAGATGTCAACTCAACACTTCGCCCCATCACTTAAACATCCTAACACAAAAAAAAAAGAAGATAAAAACGACCCGTGCAAAATATTTCATAAATCATATTAAAATAAATCCTAAAATTAAACATTTCTTGCATAACAATCCACATATCGGCAATGGAAAATTCAACAGCCTACCGCGACAAATACAAATGTGAGATCCCATAACTGCTGCGAACATTTCGAAAAACACGCAAAAAAACACCTATAAGAAACGAATGATTATGGCCCCACCCCCCTCCCCCCTTCTCGAGATTATGAAACAAATCGACAGCAATGAAATCTTATTCTGGTTTGATTGCAGCCAAGTAGGGACGGGATATCTTTACAAAACGCCGCCGGTGCTACAGCATAATTAGAAAACGTGGGGAGGATACAAGACGGAAGATTCAATAGTAAGGAGAACAACCCTACTTTGTGAAAAGTATGGCTACTGTTGTGACTGCATCAGGTGACCACTACAACTGACCATTCCATCCGACCTCCCGGAAACCCACAGTTTCTAGGTGGAACTCGTGGACTCCTCTCCACATTTGCTCGGACAATCAAAATCGAAAATCAATGAAACGAAAAGAATGAAGTGGAAAAAAAGACTCAGCGAAATCGAAAGAAAAAAATGTAGCCTTTAGAACCGAACATACGGGAAGCGCCACTGACCGCACAGCTCCATTCGCTCCTGCTTCTGCTATATCTATAATCAATTGAGTAATACAAGTATCCCCATCCCTTCCCAACTTATTCAAGCGTTTATATGCTCCACTAAAACAATAAGCAAGCCATCAAATGAAATATCCACACTACCGAAACAAAGACAACGATGAGACTGCAGAGTCCAACTAAAAAAACCGTTTGCATTCGAACTCAATTGGAAACAATTGCCTAGAATTCAAAATTCTTCAAATGAACTATCGAAGAGAAGTGAACATTTCTCTCGTTGTTCCGACCCCTTCATTTCCGACTCCTCCTATCTATCCCAATATAAAATTTACAACTCCAATTTTCGTGTCACGAGCATAACAGATGAAAGCTTTGCCTTACTAAAACTGCAAAATCCTCGTGAATCTAAACGCGTCCGCCAACCAACATTGCGTTGTTTTAAAGGAAGAGAGAACACGCCTGAACCAATGAAACCACGAGAAACACAACATATTTGTGCTGATCGACGATCGCCGCAGGACGACACATCTGTTCATGCCCTACAATTACTCGAATGAAAGCACTCCCCCCTCCTCTCCCAACTCGTATCGGTTTTTACTTATTTCCGAATCAATTCTGAATCATTCATCGCTTTCAGACGAACTGAATGAATGAATAACCATCGTTCAGCTGCGAAATCGGCCTCAACTACAGAAACTTAACAAACCCTTTGATATGAAATCGAAGTGCTACCATGTAGTATCGAAAATTCAATTTCAAAGAGCAACAAATCGTCGAGAGATCAACTAGAAACACAGTTTATCGTACAGCGCTCACATCTTTCTTCCCCTCTCTCACTAAATCAATTGCTGCTTCAGACCGTTTTTACTGTAATCAAAGAATAGCTAAACGTAAACGCAACATCTAATAACGACGATAGCACACGTGGCGTAGAGAAAGACATTAACAAAACAGAGGAAGCAAAACGTGGCCTTTTCAGTCGAATGGATGATAAACGCCGCTGATCGCTGCCCCTTCCGTTCGTGCTTCGGCCAAGTCTATAATTAGCTGAGTAATACCACCACCCCTCC